>JAECUM010001671.1:0-59301 GCA_016617855.1 Megalonaias nervosa | reverse complement strand
ATCAGTCTCAGCCATTCTAATTCAATTTTGCCCCAATCTTTGCTCTCTGTCTTATTCCACGCTCCATGCAAAACCTGACATTGTATTATTATCTTGTGAGGTGCGCACTAATTATTCGTGTTGGTAACTATTCTAAAATAATTCGCGACTGTCATTCTTGTTTGCGTTACACGTAGAGCGCTGAATTGTAAACAATTATGTAACTTATATAATACCCCTGATCGTGGTAAAGAAAAGGAATAAGAATCGCATATTCGTAACGGTTGTTTCTCGTCGCATGCTACATGTATTGCAAAGCGGTTGCTGCATGGATAAAATGCTCTTTGTTTTGGTACATTTAGGTTCCGTTTCACGCATTATTTGTTCAAGTGAATCTTTATCACATATGACAGGTCATATGTTATTTTGCTCTTCTATATCATCCTTTATACATTCATTCTTCTTTCATTTTGTTTTTCCTAATTTTTTTTTTACTGTTGACCCTGGCAGGTTGCATTTCGTATGTTACACGATATGAAATGCATCTTTTCTTTCAGTTAAAGGACGAGGCAAAGTCTGTTTTGTCATTTACCTTATATCGAACTGTACGGAATTGCTTGTTGTATAAACATCAGATTTTTCCTCAGTAGAACTAGAATCGTACCTAATAGAAAAAGGTTGAACAGATCTTGTTTCATTTATCAGTCTCCTTATTTCAGCAGATAAATACGCCGCCATAATAATGTATACTTATCTTTCTCTTTGTACCAACCATATGCTTTAGTGTTGAATTAATAGAGTTCTGCAACATGTCAGAAGTATTAAAAGATATAATAAAATTAATCAAAGCTGGAATACTTTGATTCATCTGAGTCCTTCAGCTACAATACTTGACCTACTAAGTCAGTAAATAGTATGCTATCTTTGATAATTTAAATATGAAACCTGTTCGCCAAAAATTATAATTCATAGCATCATATTTTGATGGCTTTGAATGTTTTGCACTTACAGAGGCTAGTCTAGTTAATAAGATTATTGAAGATGATCTAAAGTTTGATGGTTATCATAAACCAATTAGGTGTGATCGAACAAATCGTTAGGAGGCGGTGTCATGGTCCGTATTTCAGAAAATGTGATCTTCAAGTCATGTACGGGTCTGATGATACCTAAACTAAAAAGACAGGAATAGAAATGTATGTAAAAGATATGACATATCTATTACTTGTCATCTATAGACCACCATCTATGTCATCTTATATATCTGAGATTCACTAAATGTCATCATCGAGAGGGGGTTCAATGTCTATGATAATATTACAATTAAGGGTGATTTGAACAAGGACTTCCTTCAAAAGTCTATGTGGGGTATTGATGTTTCAAGATCTGCAAAATATCATAACTGGGCCGATCAAAGTAATAGGTCTGCAACTCTGTTATATTCCTTTATTGTTCTCCAAACATAAATGATCTTCATTCTTGAATAGACCTTTTGATGTTGATGCAGGTGTAAATGATGTAAATACGGCATATTTAGCTACTCAACCGTATTATAAATATTCCACTAATTATAAGAGAGAAGTATGGCTTTCTAATAGAGAGAATTTTTACAAATTTTTTAATCTTATAATAGCTATAGACTAGACAATAACTTTAGGGACTTGTGGTGATGTCAGTGATCAATTTGCAACTGATACTTTGTCGTATATTCAATTGGCTACAGATTATATACCATTTTGCTCAGTAATTGCCAAAACACTCTGAACAAGCAGGAAGCACTACGCATGGAAATTAACATTAATAACCCGAGTCAATGGAAAACTACACAAAAGTACGTTGCTAAGTCAATAATCGTAAAAAGAGTAAACATTTCTTCTTAAGTTAGAGAATATTGATTCTGTTGGTGAAACCTCGAACCAGTAATGGAAAGTTGTGTGTGATTGTGTCAAATAAACGTTTTCAATATCAGTGCCTCCACTAGGGAGCGTTAATGCGAATGGTTTGTTATATGTAGCATTTTCCGATGTCAAAAACGGAAATGACAGAATGTTTAATTCCTTTCTCGCTTCTACAGCGAAGGTTTATTACACCAATGTCAATATACCGGATGTAAACATGAAAACTAATTTCAAACTTACTAATATATTAATTGCAGAACAAGACATTGTTAATTTAATCAACACCTTACCCAAACACCCGTGTGGTGTGGATAAAATAAGAGACCATATTCTCAAAGGAAAGGTATCGCCCATTGCAAAAAAACTAAGTATTTTATTAAAACATATCCCATGTTCAATAAAGTGTTCTCATTTTTATGGAATGTTGTACTAGTGTATACAAAGGGATGTGTTTGCCATCTTCCAAATTACTTACCTAGTTGATTATTTAGTTGTATTGAAAATGTTATTTAAATAACTATCCTTAAGCATGTCTACAACAACCTACACTCAAATGATCTTATAATCAAATATCGATCAGGTTTTCTTCCCAAGAAGTCTACAATATTTCGTTTCCTATATATGTGCTATAGTACACGTAATGCGCTTGATAACAAGAATGACATATGTATGGGCTTGTGCTTTATCTTTAAAGCATTTAATTGAGTTTGGCATGAACGTCTAACGAATAAATTAAAGGGCAATGGGAAATGATAATGCTCTAATTGATTGGTTTTCATATTACCTATATAATATAATCCAAGCAGTTTTTTTGCAATACTGCCGAATCCAGTATCCAGAATGTTTCGACTGAAGTATCGCAGGGCTTTGATTTAAGACCTTTTTGTTAACTGTGTTTATTATCACTATAGTTTACAATCTCGTGAGTGGAACAAGACTCTTTGCTGATGATAGCTTACTAACATGTTTATCAAATCGTACTTATGAAATTGAATATATACTCTAATGCATATTTTTCTTACATTCATTGGAATTTAATCAAGGCAGTGATTGACTGACTTCAATCAAACCCTCGTGTAATTTTGAGTCAATTTCTAATGAAAAAGAAATTCACAAATACAATTCTCTCTTGTTTTCTTCCGTGCACATCTTGTATAACTTTTCAGTAACCTTGACAACTGGACCAAACATAATGATAACATATTACTGTCGACCAATAAAAATGATAAATGCCTTGAAGGTACTTGAATTCAACTTTATCCGAAAAACAGTAGAAATTGTATATTTACATACATACAGCCCTTACTAGAATATGCTGATATTATGTGGATGACTATTTTGAATTAGAAAAACTAAAATTATAAGCCTAAGAATTCTGACTGGTCACACGAGAACCGTGTTATGTAGCACGATTAATGAACAAACTGTTTGGCCTACATAATGACCGAGACTAAAATTTAGTAGCTGAGGTAATTGAGAAGGAGGGGCAGAGACCGACGGCGAGAGAGAAAGATAAATCTTATCTTTTTTTAAACTTGCAATAAAATTCAATTGTTGCTTTTAATACAGTCTATATAGGAAAAAATGTTTTAATAACTCTAATCGTTTACAATCATAAATATTATTTATCTATAACGTGTTTTGTTGGTGGCTCCTTAGTATCCTTAGTATTCATTTTAAAAGCAAATTATAGACCTTCAAATAAATATTTCAACATGTCGTTGTACAAATGAGTATAACAATTTTCGATTTTCAGTTTTACTATACTAAAGGTGCCTCCAAGTGCCCTGTGTGCATTGAAAATTCGAATAAGACAGTGATCCCTATTTTGGGTACCTTGGAAATTGTAATAAGACAATCATGCATATTTTGGGTATTTTGGTAATTCAAATAAAACAATCATGCACATTTTGTGTGTCTTGGTAATTGAAACAAGAGAAACGTGCATATTTTGGATGCCTTGCCTGTAGTCTCATGTCAATATATTAGCAAAGAGATAATAAAGTTTCTGTTTGGTGTGGATTGTCAGGAGAAAATATAATGGTGTAAAATACTCATATCATTGACAATCACTGTCTAATTATTGTCACATTATCTTCTTTATATTTTCTTTATATTTCATTTATGATCTGCCGAAACGTTACCACATTATACTCTAAAAAATATTGCTAAAAATAGAATTAAATACAACCTTAAACTAATACTTTTTTAAATTTAAACAATTACTAATGTGATACGCGATTTAGTTTCATCTAACATATTACACTGCCATTCAATAAGTAACAACCAGATACATACATAGTATCATTATCAACCCACAAAGACACACACATACACACACACTGAGAATTATAAATAAACTCCAGACAGAACGGAAAGTACTATCCCTGATTCTATAGGAGAATGCTTGACAAAATAACGCAGAACCTAATTTTTTATACAAATAATATTATCATATAGGTTAGAGAATTTATAATTCGTACTCTACGGAAATTCGAACCCAGGTCCGCACGTAAATGGCACTCATTGCCTTGCCTGCCCACACCAGTCCATATTCCATCACGACTAAGCACACATCACCGAAATATGATACAATTGAGCCAGTATTATATGCAATCGTGTGTAGCAGACACACTCGCATGATGCCCTGGTAATTAATTCTCATCTATCTACACAGTCAATACGGATTCCTATGAAAGAAATCAAGATATATTGGATTAATTATATAGAATTACAAATATACACCAGACAGAACGGAAAGTGCTATCCCTGAATTCTCATGGAGAATACTTGATAATAGTAGGCAGAATTAATATTTAGTACAAATAATACTATTATATAGGTTAGATAATATTTAATTCCTGTGCAGGTAAGACGATGGGTGTCGTTTACCCGCGGACCAGTGTTTGGGTTCGAATCTCCGTAGACTACGAATTAAAAATTCTCTAACCTGTATGATATTATTATTTATATTATTTTATATTATTATATATAACGTACTTTTCGTGAGCAAAAATCACACACAATTCAATAACTGCTGATTGCTCTTTCAGCGTTATTAATTATTCTACTTGGCTTTGTCTGATGTCATCGACAAATAATTTAACGCATTTATCGATTGTTATAAGAGATATTAAAAACATAATGCTGAGAGGATTGTTCCTACGGTTACCAATACAATAAGGCTTGTCTAAACATGTAACCGAATGTGTAAATAATATACAATATTTTGTATTTGTATAAAATAGTATTGATATAAGACGACAGGTACCAGATTGCAGAAGTTATACTACTTTGACGTCTCGACGCACGTATAAAATTTCGTAGTTCAATTTAGACATAGTATTTTAAGTTGTAAGCATTGACTTGCGCTGGCAAAAATATGAATCGCAATAGCTGTGTACATGAAAATTTATGCTGTACTATATTAACAATCAAGTATACAAAGGTTGATGGTGACAGTCACTAACTGTTTTTTGTTATCAAATCTCGAACCGTATTCTATACTATGATAATAGAGAAATGACTTACGAGGATACTACCGTATTAATTCTACTACAGAAACAACTACAAACTAGTTCACAAATCTATCGACTTGATTAAAAAAGTCATTCATTTATTTGTTAATTGTCTGTTTGCAGCAATGTTCTCTCTTCACCTAAACTTAGAGCCGCTTCATCTGCTTTCCCATCACTCCAGCTGACGTTCTAAATGCGTCCCCAAATCCGCGTCTCAGAAGGTTCTAACCTTCTTCGTTCTTTCTTCCTAAGAAACCAAGTTCCTGTACCATGCAGCACTAAACTCCAAAATAGTGTTTTAGCAATCTTCTTCTGAAATCATTGTTAATTTTCTGCGCTTATAACTCCTTCTTCTCGTTCAATATATCCTTCGTCAGTCCATTTCTTGTTTTCACCTCTGTAATAAGAGATCCTATATATTAGAACTCGGATGAAAAAGTTCGGATATCTTGGATTAAGTTATAAACGGTCTAAACCTTATGTATATTAGTATGAAAAGAAAAGCGGTAATTCATAGATAGTTGATGAATTCTTAAAGGTTTTCAAGAACATTACACCTACATTACTTTATTTATTCATTGGTAATAATTTTCTACACACGTTTTTCTGTCTGATTGGTGTATATAGACTGTATCTATGTTTGCATCTCACCAGCCCTTAAACGTTCTTTCTCAGCCTCCAAAAGAATCACAAAATTACCCCATCTTCTAAGCCACGGTTCTACCAGACTTGTCGACTTAGAAACGTAATAACAGTTTGATACTTTTGGTGATAATACAAATTTACATATTTTCTTGGCCATAAAACATCTTAATGTTTTGTATTTCTAGGCCATGAACGTCTCAAGTTTATAAGACCAATTCTGAAGATATTTCAGTCAGATGAAATGTTTTGTCAAATAACCACGAATTAATATTTATTTTCTACTCATTACCGACCGTATTTTCCAACATTTAAAAAAAAAACTCGTGAAGGAACACACATGAAAAACATATGAGAACGCTTGCAAAAAGAAAGAGTATTAGTTCATATATGACTATGAGCCGTTTGATATACACGCGGAAAATTGGTACTGAATCTTATGCTGAAAAGTTTAGCAAATGGAAATGCCAAATCATTTCATCTATTCTTATAGATAGACTTATCTAGGTAACTAGTTTAAACGTGCAAAAACGAGTTTTTAAAAATCGGATTTTTGCATCTGATATTTACATTCTTTTAGATGAATGTGTTTTTTCTTGCTATTCTTATTAAAAATAACCACTATAGTTCAGAATATAAAAAACATTTTTGACTAAGATTCTTTCACGGACGTGTGAACATTCCAGGTAGAATGTACAATGATACCATTACAATAACTGTCAGTAGAGATTGCATCTTAATAATTTATGAAATGACATCACTTGAGTTTAGATTAAGAGTGAATCAGTGAAACAAGCCATAGTGAATATCGTTGGACACAAAAGTTTTCAATAGGTAGCGAGTATACCAACAGGACGAACTACTTCCTGACTTGCTAGTCTTACGTTGCTCTAGGGACACAAATGACTCTTAAAGCCAAATGAGTCAAACGAAGTGACATCCCGGCCAATTTTAAGTAAAGATCCGATCAGAGTAACAACTTCCCAAATATGCGCTAGAACGCAAAGAATCCACGCATATATTTACAGAAGGAAGAGCAGAAAGGCTTTTAGTTTGTATAAAAAATTAATTTAATAACATGGTTTCAGATTATTAAAAGACTCGCAATAATCGTTCGATTTCGCAACAAATATTTTCGTAATATTATTGTTTTAAAATATCTTTGTTACTTGGAATAGATTATCCTATTTCTTGTATACGACCACTATTCCTCGTATACTATCCTAACAATAATTTTATTTCCGTTAAATCTTCAAGTTTGAACACAAATGGAACGTCTAATATTACCTGTTTTGCTTTAAGAATTTCCTCCCTAAAATTAGGTTGGTACCCCTTTGAAAATATAGGTTTATATTTTCATCTCTTTATTTTAAAATTTCGCGTTGTTATATATTAGAAAACAAAATAAATTCACCTAGAATTCTGATCTCTTTAATTTTTACTTGCTTGAAGAAGAGTCTGTCTATTTGATACGTGTTGCTATATCTATTGGTCAGTGAAAGCAATAAATCTATCCATTTTGTTATCTTAGTCTGAGGCAAATACTTCCACGTTCAACTTTATTAAAGTTCTATTAACCGTTTCCGTTACAGTTTGATTTTATCAGAGTACGCAGAAAAAATACTTAAGATTCTTTTCCAAACAATTCCTTCCTTTCCCTGTTGTAATATAATTTTCCTTTCATCAAACTGCATATTTCTTGATTGTCTCATTTTGAAGATATTGTAATGCATCATATACATAGTCACGTCTCTTTGACTTCACTTTTTAATCCATGGAGATTTAGAGAAAAATAGACTGATTGATACTTATATCGTTAATATATTTTTAAACCTGTGCAAATTGACTATATTTGTCTTTAACTGATAATCAATGTCATTTACATAAACCCTATTGTAATGAACTCGGAGTCTAGTATATTTGTATAATCTGTAGGTTAATGAATTTACGATTTTTAATCTTTATTTTGTCTTTTTTTCCAAATTTGGTTTGACATGCGCATAAGCACTTACACATTTAGGACGTGAGTTTCGTTACTTAAGATATTTGTTACGACTCTACGGTCATAAACTAACTAGCAAAAAGAAGCAAAACCAACAAGTTTTGTAACATTTAACACATAATTTACTTATACACACTTTGAAGAGTGAATCACGACTTACCCTATGAGAAAGATCTTACAAATAAAATATTTCAAAATACCAATTCATGTGACCTAACTCATTCAGTGGGAATTAATAATAAAAATAAAGATTGACTCAAAGATATCAAACAAAAAGAATTAGAAGAAGCCAAGAAGCTGTATTTAACAGAAAAGTAAATGAGTACAGAAAATTATAGGAGATAATGAAATAAATTCGTTTGTTTTTGTTCTAGTAGAACCAAACTTAAAATAGATCATAAAATGAAAGAGTTGATGTTTTCATTGCGTGAAAGCTCCGTTGATTTGTCTATAATAGTTACAAAAATTTGTTTCATCTAAAACGTAATAGTATCGCAGAGCACATTATATTGTTACGTATATGTAATTAAATTGCTTGTGTGTTAGTTTTACAATTCTTTTTTATTTTGTTTTTGTTTCATTACATTTTATTGTAATGATTATTTTCACGGGATTCGATATTTTTTCAGTAAACTGAGTTTGTATAGAACGTTAAAGGTATTACATTAGCATTATTTTTAGCTCACTCTGGTTCATAGATTTTGTAAACATTGAGTGAAGACGATTGGCTATTGCCAAGGTCATTAGCTTAACTGTAAACAGTCTGCCTTTTTTATATTTTCAGTGTGAGAATTTGATTCTTAGATAGGGTTATTCTTACATACGTGATAAATGGCATTTTTTTTATTGCGATGTTCAAATTAGAAATCACGTAACCTGTCACGTGAGACACCATGTGATCTAAAATCGAGGCCTTAAGCAGTCGCTTTCTAGTAGATTTAGTCAGTTGCATTTTAAACCTTGAGGGCTCAAGAGGTTTCAATTGTTGTTGCCAGATTGTTTTTGGAGTTCATCTGTTTTTTTTGAATTTAATAATTTATTCTCTAGAAAACTAAACAAGTGTATTGTTGTATAAAAAGTTCTGGGACAAAGAAATTCAGTGGAAATTTATTCTGGAATTCTATACGGAAACATTATCAACTGTGATTCAATTGAGGATCTGTTGCCATAAGTACAATGACTTCATCTGACGTTATCGCCTCCATATTGGAATTTCATCGAGATTCGAACCCGGATTCAATTAGAACTGTTTAGTGACAGGACTGATATTTTTCAATTTTAGGATTAAATTTTGGATTATATTTACAAACCGTAAGTCCTATTTCCAATTTTTACATTGTTTTCTAGGGAAATAAATTATTTTCTTAAAATATACAAAGTTTGTTGGCTTCACTCTTTTTTCTTGTTATTTTTGTACGAGCCTACACGTAACAATATATAAAAAATGATATCACAGAACAGAGTCTTTAAAAGTGAGTTGTTAGTTTTCAGATACTAAAATGTTTTGCATGCTATTTGAAGAATTAAATAGAACCATAGTATACGATGGAAGCTGAGTAAGAGAGATTACTTATCGTTGCATTAGGTGAGAGACACATAAATGTGAAGATGAATGTGATGTATAGGTTAATATTTATCTGATTGTAGACATGTACAGCGATTGTAGAGAGAGAACGAATTAAAGAATTGGTTATATCATAACACTTGCTAGAATTAGAGATAGAAATTCACCTGTGGATCTACTGATTTTATTTCATGAAGGACGTGGGAGTCTTTTTAATTGAAACTAATGATTTATCAAGGTTTATATCGTCTCTAGTAGACATAAACTAAGCTATAAAGTATTTCGCAATAAATGTTAAAATCATTTTTTAATCAAAGAATGTTGGTTGAACATATACATGTGGACAATTGTTCAAGTCACATAAATTTAGAATGTAGATCAACAACCATCTGTTAAAAGTTCTGCGTGCAATTTACTGTCATTTCGAAATCACCATAAAACCAGTTAAACGTCGTAGAGAAATTAGTTATCGTTTGTGTAGGATATAATCTGCTAAATATATTCACTCAGGCTTTGTCCTACATACTAAGTCAGCACTCAAAGATCATGAACCTATAGTTTGCGGAAGATGAAACTGCATTTAAATGATATAAACAAAACAGCAGGATGAGTTTAATGAAAACCTAGACTATGTAACGTTTTGATTTAATAAACATGTGTGATTTAGTGAAAAGGAAATTGAGGGAAGAAAAGCAAAGTAAGAGAGAATGATGCTTTAATTGAAATTTATAGAGGGCATACTATAAGTAATTTGAAATAACAATCGAGTTGTAAATAGAGGATGACTCATGACTACCGGATACGTAAAAATGCCATGGAACATTTCAATTTGAATCTCTTGGTGATCATCACGACTAATGCCGAAAAAGAAATGCTTGTGTGCCGTTTGATATTTTTTAAAACGTTTTAAAAGTTTCTTTGCAAATCTATAAACTAAATCCAGTTCATGTAACTTAGATGATGCTTTATTATTTTCTTCAGGTTTCATGGCTTTCTTTGGTAACGTCCTGTTTATAGTGGTACTTTTGGCTGGAAAACCACTCTTTTCCAAGTTCCACAAGCTGATGTTGCTCAACATGTCCTTATCTGAATTTGGAGTTGCATGCACGGCGTATCCACTAACGGCGATATCGGGATTTGTTAAAATCTTTGATTAAATCTTTTCTTCAATGGAATATTTTAATTTCCATATATAGATTGCAATGTTTTGACTTCATGGCAGCCCAGCCAGTTTATCAGATGAATTTTAGACCATTTTATGCACGTGTTCTTATTAGTTGTTAATGACTAGTACCAGACATCTGGAATGTGTGCAAGATAACCTGGTAACAGTGATAACTCCGTGAAGTCTGCGACACAAAGACACTTTTTAAATTATGCAAAGATAAAAAGGTGTTAATTTCCATGAACGTTACAGAAAATATCCATAACCGATTCAAACTGATGGTTTGTCAATTATGATGAATATTTACAATTTAACAGATTCAAACTGCTGATTTCATCGACAAAAAGGAATACGACATTATGAAACCCTCAATTTACCCACCGTTAAGATTTAACATGCAGTCAAAGTGAATACATGGACATAAAAGATTTGTATTTAAACTGCATTAATCGTCAGTGGCGTGATTTACAGATTTACAGTTCTCTGTCTGAGGACATGGGCTTTTTTTAATCCACACGAAAAATAGCCTGGGTTATAATTCAGTTGATGTCTCTTACCTGGATCTTTATCAAGTTCCATGTCTGAATGTAGCTTCTAAGGTATCACATTCTGCTGAAATCATTACGTGAGTTTGGCGACGGTTCAACACTATGCGAAATATTATTCCCCATCATTTTAAAATCTTATGTATGGAAGGATTGTTTTCTGGTAGTATTAAACATTCGTTTGTCTTCTTTTATCATGTGCAGGTGGATTTTTGACGATATGATGTGTGTATTTGCAGGTTTCACAGCATACACATTCATTCTGTCGGACATGAACACCTTGGCTGTTGTAGATTTTTCTAGATACGTGGTCATCGGCAAACCAGAATGGGGTAAGTATAGACTGGCCGCCAGTCCCTGCTGATTCTTCTTATCTCTTCACCTGTTCTGACCAGGTAAGTTACTAAGTGACTTCCTGGCGAGTCGATGAACAAGTAGTTCATTAGTTCATGTGGGAGACAAGGAAAGATAAGTTTTATATCAAACAAATATGATTACAGAAAACGTTTTGTGTTATCATCACAAAGTCGCAAAAAAGACAACAATTCTAGATGGGTCAAAACTTACTTCATTTTCTAAAGAACGAAATAGCCAAAGCATAAGCCAATGTCCAGTCGCATCGACTGACATATGTTGTGGCATTTGAAATTAAAACCTTTTTTGGAATTGTTATTGAAAACTAGCTGTAATGATATTACTACTACATGAACGGACTTAATCCAGTAGTGATTCAGCGAATTCTAGATATATTCATTACCTTTGCATTTCGTTGATGTGTGTGTGTGTGTGTGTGTGTGTGTGTGTGTGTGTGTGTGTGTGTGTGTGTGTGTGTGTGTGGTAAGCGTAACTAAAATGTGCACATCTATCATATGACATAGTTAGCCTTAAGTGAGAGCAAGAACCTGTAAGATTATTATTTATTTATATAATTCATCATCATTGATGATTATTAACCCAGAGACCTGTTGCTTGCAGAATGTCTCTTAAAGGGGAAATATCCGAAATACTTTCTGATTGGGATCTGGACATACACCCTCTTCTGGACAGTCACTCCTTTGCTTGGATTGGGTAACTACACAAATGAGCCGTTTGGGACGTCCTGCACGCTCAACTGGCATGATAGGCAAACAGTGAACATCATTTACAATTCACTCTGTCTTATTGGTTGTTACTTAGTCCACGTCTTTGCATTCGTCTTCTATTATGCGAATGTCATCAGAAGTTACATGAAGATGAGTCAAGCAAAAGGAAACATCTCCACACTACGCCCTCCAACTCATGATTCAGAACAAAACATGGCACTTGAAGCAATTATAATCTATCACCAAATAGTATCTACGAGTCATCTAACAAAAGTAAGTTTCTATACAGGTAGCAGCAATCGCCTCCGTGTACTAATTTCACAAACTATAAGACAAATGAAGCCATATCATCGATATGTTCACTCACAAAGATACTCTGCATTTATTCAATAAGATAACAAGTTAGAGGATTTTTTTATAGGCAAGGTCGTGTTTGTTATTTTCACAAGATTCATCACAGATATGTTTTAATAAAACATTTTGAAAAAATGCCATCCAAGATCAATGAATAATGCTATCATATTATATAAAAATTGACAATAATAAAAATTATGTAAGATCGCGGGACGTATTTGGAAGTAAAATGCTAAACGACGTATGGTTACATGATGACAAACAACTGATTATACCACGTGTCTAAAATACTAATTCCAGTCTGTCCTCTTAACATTTCATTTCTGTTCTAAATTTACTGTATTACTTAGTGTTTATTAATTCAAATACAATAATAGATATATGCAAGAGGAAATTCTCAACACATCATTTTTGAAAATATTCGTAACGGGAGAGATTTAGAACACTAGCAAGATCAATGTAAACAAATCATTGCATCAATCATTCTTGGTACATTCACGCTGTTTATATGGGTACAAGAGTACTATACATCTAAATTCAAATTGACTTCACCAGCAATGCTTGGGGTTATTTAGAAATGTTGTTTTTTATAATAAAATAAGTCATACACCAATAATAATATTATTACCGGACCAGTCTATAGTATCAATCAGAGATAGAACCCAAAATAGAAATATAATTTCTTATTGACTTTATTTTCTTTAATTTATTATTTCTTTTATTGCACATTATGAATAATGGAACAAAGCTATATTGTATTGAATTGTTTTACTTCTAGAAGAGGTCATATAAATATATCAGAAGTTTACAATAAAATCATTGATATAAGTTGCTAGTGACAATGGTTGTTATTTTACAAGTTTGCAGTGTTAAAAGTGAGGTCAAAGTTGTTGATGCCGAGGAATAGCATTCAAGACAATGAAAGTGTTAATTTGTTGGTTACAAACATGAAACGAGATATTGTAATATTTCAGGATAGATGCAGAATTAAAGATTATCATTATTATATCATTGAAAATAAGCAGCTTCCGCGTTGATTGTACAGTTGCTAAAACAGTAAGGAAGAAATAAATCATGTGATTGATGTTATTAGATACACAAATTTGTAATCTGCAAACATACAATATAAACTGATGTTCTCGTGTATTTTACAAGGTCAGGTTACAGTGATTCGACTCAACTACAGAATATTTTAAGCAAAATAAAGTTTGATTAGAAACGGCACATGGTAACTCATTATATGTAGCTGCTGTCTTTTATTCAACGATGTGAAAATTTGATATATAAAACATGATGTTTCACGTTGTTGAAAATAAAAGCACCTTTTTAGATCATCTTCCTGTCCATATGATAACACCTAAATACTTTTATCAAGCATAAGGTATTACATGATTGTGATTGTTTCGTTTAATATGACCCACAAAGAACAGTACTGAAAACATCATTTCTCAGTTACTAAAATTTAAAAGGTTATACAAATATCAGTCAAATGTGGCAACAAATTACATTCATTATGTCGCATGCTTCTGCAGCTTTAAGTAGATTATCTAGTTCAACATTCGATCAGTTCAGTGTATTTTATCTTAAATTTGTAATGTTTAATTTTGAAATAGCGCCAACGGTTACGTCTCATCTACTAACTTAACACACGACCAGTAAAGCTGCGTCAAATTACTGCCGCCCTTTTGGATTCGTGGAATAAACATTTAGTAAGATTTATTAAGCCCATTTTAATTTCGTCAGTTTGGAGTAAGTGGATGACATGGAGTGGGATCAACAGCAGGACAAACAACTTTCCACAGCATTAGCTATATACAGTGCTACAGGTAGTTATGCAGATTTATATCATGTAACTCTTGGTCCATGACTGTTTCTATGGTGTGTGTAATTTTTGCTCATGACTATATTGTATTATCACCAATCAAGATATTAGATACGTAATTTTTTGTTCATGGAAGTAGATTCTATTTTAAAGTTTTTAGTGTTTTACAAATTACATTCAACCTATATATTGAACCTGTTGGCAAGTTTGGAGTTATTTCTTATTGGCAATCGAGGTCATGTTGGTTCTTAAAACAATTAAGTTATTTCCCATTGATTGGGTCTGTCAGGTGGGTTATTTTACGAGATAGGTCACATGAGTATTTATCGTGGAATTTTAGATTGAATGATAAGGTCGGTCTATCACGCAGGGTATTTGTGACCTATAGTCGTGATCGTAATTTGAGAGGAGACATTTGTCTGGATTATTCATTAGAATTACAAGCATTATGTTACGTTAAGACTGTTGGCAGACCAGTACATTCGGGGACATTCGATTCTTTGAGACATGTGATAGAACAGTCGTCATGAGTTTGGATTTAATTCATAATACTGAACGTTCCTCTTGAATTTTCTTTTTATAACGTTCCTAATTAAATTATTTGTTACGTTATAGTAAACTTGATGGTTTAGCTTCTCTTTCTTACTTAGTTTGACCATAAAGAAGTAATAGTTTATGACATAATTAACATAGCTTTTTCATTAAGAGCTGTTAATAATCTCTTATCTTTAAATCATTTTGTCAATGCTTTTTTCCTAATGGTTATATGTTACTAGAGTTGAAATCGATATTTTTAAAATTTCCCTCAAATTTCTTTCTGAATACATTACATGTGCAACTACGTGCACTTTTATGCTTTTACCTCTGTGACCCGTAACTTGTTTTGAATTAAACTTCTATAACCCTTGATTATCGTTCCTTTAGTGCAGAATATAACCTTATGACCAAGTCTTCTTTTTGATCAGCAGGTGACTATTGTACTCATTGAATTTCAAAAGAAATTCATATATTTCCCGATTCCATTTGTCTTAATTCATTCATAAGCTGTGTATATGTAGTACCTAAATCTTGCATCTCTGTTGCCTAAGGCACTTTTATTTATTCAATGGTAGGTTCAAACCAATATATTGCCTGTGCTGTGCTTTGTCCAGTATATGTTCCTTCATTTTCTGGTGTTTTGTCCTATATCTCTACGTCTCTTCGAACTATCATGAACTTTATGTGTTATACTGGAAGTAGGAACAGTTTCTACATCTCCAAAATCTTCAACTTATTCCTTTCATAGAACTGGAGTTTCCGAATTATATCTCTATTGATCCAGGTGTTAAATGCTATATAGCGCTATAATTTGTGTTGTTTAATAACTTACAAAGCCCGGTCGTACTTACAATGAGAATTTCTGAATACTAACTGCAATTCAATTTTGCTTTATTCCAAATAAATTCCATACGTGTTATTTCATTAGGACATTTTAGACTTTGTACTAAGCAACCACTTGTAAGAATTGCAGGACAAACAACCTGTAGGTGTTGTGTATCTGCTATGTCGCTCCCATTGTAAACATGACTTTCAAATGTATAGTCAAATTCATCACCATCGTGTTTCTTTGTAAATTGAAAGTACAAAGAGATAGCCAATGACATATAACTTTAAAAGATACAAAAGATGGGCCAAAAAGAGATTAAGTGGACATAAAACACTTCTGCTAATATTGCAACTGCAAAATATGCTTGAGTAATCGTCAAATGTTGTAATGTATATCGTAATATCATTGATCAGTCAATTTCTCTCAACCAAATATTTGACAGTTTGACGGATGAATTGAACAAAAATTAGATGACATCTAAAGGTATCATACGCTTTAATGGAATTTTATTTTGTAAAATAGATTAGCCCCTGTCATCATTGTGAACTATTTTGATAACATTGCAAGATATTAATTTCGCAAAAAGGATAGAAAGTAAAGCGGAAGCAAATGACAAAGACAATGATAATAAAATAATTGTGTAATGGTTGATATGTACCTTCAAAAAAATTGCTACAATAGATGTTATCACAGGATTAGCTGTTTATCATTATGTACAAACGTCAATGAAATACATGTAAGAATTACTGTTCACAGTCTGCTGGATGAAAAAACAAGCAATCGTAAATGATTTACCTTTACCTTGTGTTCTTTAATTTCATCATTAATCGGCAATTTTCAAGTTCTAACCGTTTTCCCTGCTAATCATGTAACCTACGCTTAACCAGTGACCTGTGTGTTTGATTGTACAAATGATGAACTGACCAAGATGTAGGTTTTCCTTCACACCATCATGTTTTGTTTTCTTCAAATTTTAGCTATCTCCGTAGAAGATAATACAGGTAACACCTAGCATTGTCAGCATCGTATATGATATGATGTTGTCTCTTAATGCAGATAAAATTCTTCTTCTTGCCCCATGTGAAATCCTGCGTTTTGTATCGTTGTTGTATTTTAGTACGTTGTAATCATTTAGGTGCTCGCTGCTTTCGTTTTGGATTTTCTCTTTTCTTCTTGTGTTCTTTGGCATTGTAAATTTTGTATTATACCGTATTACGGGATTTCAGTAATAAACATTTTATAAAGCTTGGTTATATCTTTCTCCCGGGCATTTTGAGCTTATCTTGTATCCACTTATTAAAGTTACCGGATTAAATTTTAAACTAATGTCTACATTTGAAAAGGAACGTTTCAAAGTAATGTATAGCTAACCAGTTTAACATCTTGAACTTCTATCTGCCCAATCTATAAATATCCTTCAATATCAAGGAAGGTGAACAAAATAAGAAAGAAAATAAAAGACAAGTGAGAACTGAAACTGAAAGGTACTTCACATAAAAACACAATATACAGTATTTTAACTGTTTATACAATAATCCCATAATAATGTTCATAATTCGCGACACAAGGATGGACCGGTTGTTTTATATATATATATATATATATATATATGTATGTATGTATGTATGTATGTATGTGTGTGTGTGTTTTGTGTGTGTGTGTGTGTGTGTGTGTGTGTGTGTGTGTGTGTGTGTGTGTGCACAATTAGGATTTAACAAATCTTTTCTACCAATCCTATGCCGTTCATATAACTATCATCAAAATGTGATACCATTTCTTTGATACAAAGAGCATGAAATTAGGAAATAACGAACTTGAAGTCAACGTATTTCACTTTAGAAGGACGCAGCTCATGGAACGGCTCATATATGGCATTCCTCTCCAGTCTGATGAAGTTTCCCTAGGAACCTCTTATTCACGCAGACATATCCCGAGCGTAAACCGTTGACCTGTTGAGCACCAACACCACTGGCGTCAACACTTTTTACCGGGGTCAACTAGAAAAATACAAAACTTAGCAGTGTAAAACATGACTAAATACAATCAAGTGCGTTTCGGTACAGGTGCCACTTTACATGTCATATAAATGTACACGAGGAAACACCTAGTAAAATATGAAGTTTTATCTACGTAAAGATTGATTATATAGAACTATGATAATGAGGTTCATATTTGAATCTATCTACAATAGGAATAATCACATGGAATTATAACATGCAAAAACCTATCTATCTCACCGTCTACTATATACAACATATTTCATTCAATCCCACTTGTCATTTCAGATAAAATGTATACGACTGAAACCTGAAACAGGAGATATAAACTTTGTAAAGCATTATATTATGTGAAACTGGTTACGCTTAATGGAAATTTAGAGAAAAACCCGAATGTTCTACTGTAACAAAATACTCTATCAAACACAGAAAGAAAACGAAATGTGTACAATTACCACACACTTCTGCAACAAAAAGATTCCTATGGTAAAAGTGACTGTCTGGACAATGCATCACTATAATGCAAGTATATTATAACTTTAGAGCTCTATATAGGTGGAGGGATCACGGAGGGAAAACATGAAGCAGGTCGATTACTACTGCAAACGTTTAGCGCGTTCCACATTAAGTGAGTAAAACTTCCCGTGTCGTATTAGCTCGGCAGAACGTCAACAGACACCATGAATTATGCTTTATGCGTCAACAGGTTCTATACTATATTGGGATTAAAATACAATACATTTGTGAGGTATAATTACGATGAGAAAGCAGTTCGTCATGCAACATGCTAGTTGATCATTTGGACTTTGGGGTCAAAATTACGGTCAATGAATCTTTGCGTTGAGATTTTGTTTAAAGTTATTTTATTCTTTTGATGGATGATCCTGCTTGTACTTGGGACAAATCATGACAAAGCAAGGGCAATTCATTCCGGGACACGCTTATTTATCCTCTTGCCCTTGTACTTACGATTGTAGAAATAGAAACAAAACTGTGCAGTAATATATTGATTCAGTATTTGCTTAGTTGTCTTGGCTATGTGTATTTCTTTTGTTGTTGTTTCCCTTTATTTCCTAAATCTATTTATTAAGTTATAGTTTTAATAAATACTGAGACAATTCGTTATGTGTCATACTCGTTCTCCCCTGGGCCTAGGGGTTAAGAACACATTCTTTTAGAATTACTGCAATAATGTTTGGCTACAGCTTTGCATTTATTTCCTAATTAATTTGACCGACATGTTGATAATTAGGATGAATTATTCGCACTCTTGGCTGCACACACCTGGGTTCCAATCTTCGCCGAGTACGAATTAAAAATTCTCTAACCTGTATGATAGTATTATTTGTATTAAATATTTATTCTGCATACTATTATCAAGTATTCTCCTATAGAATCCAGGGCTAGCACTTTCCGTTCTGTCTGGCGTATAGATAGATAGATAGATAGATAGATAGATAGATAGATAGATAGATAGAAAGATAGATAGATAGATCTGCATTACTCTGTTCAAAAATAGGCTAAATTTCCATAAAGTTCGACAATTTATTCTGCAACATACTTGAGCAACCTTCTGACATTGTACTTAAGGAAACGCGCTTTTAAGCCCCGCTCAACGTGTTTCGTTGAATGTAATTAATTTCTCTGGATTTAATGGATAATCATTTAAATTGCCATGCGAAATTAATGGAGACTCCAAATCTACTTCTAAAATGCAGACAATGCCAATGTAGTGTACTAATTTAAATGGTGTGTTTTAGACCTTTCATCTTGTTTTCTTTTTCACCGGCATGGATACATACCCACACGTGATGATTGTTAACATATATGTAGATAATGAATGAGCTTCATCTTTGAATTGTTGTGCTCTAACTTGCCGAGACGATCTGATACGTGAAAATGATCAGAAAGTTTTAAAATTAGCATTTTCGTTTCAAACAGTATTCGTTGTTTACTTGGTGTATCTATATGGTTGATATATGTTTGTTACATAATTATTATATCCAGGTATTTAAAAGTTAAATTTGTTCAGGATGTCTTTAATGTATTGGTAATCATTATTTGATATTGTTCCCCTTCTACTAGTGTCTATTTGTCTATTTATTTTAAAGCTGTCCATATAGTCACGTGCTACATATATGTCTATAAATATTTAGGAGTCAAGTTATCTCAAGTGCACATTTGCAAACTGCAAATCATCGTTAATATTTCTTCCTTGTTGCTCTGTAAATGGTCCTATGAATATAAAGCTGCCTCCAAACTTGATCGCATCTTAACCATTTTGTTTTCTAAATTTCATGAATCAATCAACAATGAAATCCTTGCTAAATATGACATACTTTTTATAGTTATTCGTAATGATTTTTTTATTACATTTTCAAATGTATTGATGAATATCTGGATGTCATAAGTAAACAAGATGTGAATCTAAAATGGGATGTGTTTACAATATTTGTAATTCAAATTACATTTATTATATCCAGAACCTCTAAATTTGCCTGTTAATTGATAGCGATCGTAGATTCTGTGAGCTTCACGAACGTAGTTTCTACGTATTTATTGGATTAAAGTATTGCAATAAAGTTTTTCATATTCTTATGCTGACGCAACGGATTTTGCTTGTTTTGGTCATATTTTTTCTTTCATAACTAGTTTTCATTTATAATCAGCTATGAACTAATTTAAAATGTCATAAAATAGTTTTTGTTCGATAACAGTAATGGAGGCTATAAGTGTAAGTTAGTGAGGTCTGTATATTTGTGCAGTTATTATTGGTTACTGTTGCAGTGAAATGGTACATAATTGTTTCGATGATAAGTGACTATTCAAGGAATGCATGGTAGATAATATTACTGGTGGCTCATATAACATTTTGGAATAAAGAGCCTTTCCTTGCAAATCCTTGTATGATAGGGGAAATGGAAGTGTAATTGTTTTGTGGGAAAGATGCTGTTTCTGTGTCAATTTGTCTCTTTAATGGTTTATTGATTAATTCATTCTTTTTGTCAATATTGTCCTTTCTCCATCAGCTCTGTCATGAATCCATAGATGCATTATTCAGTCATCCAATGTGTCATCTCTTTCCTTAATCAATTCATTCACTAATTCATAGATCATCTTTCACTCATGCATACATTCATTTATTCATTCATCATTTTCAACACTCCTGATCCACAATCAATGTTGAGCTCTACTTCCTCGCTCATTCTTTCACCCATTCACTCATTCACCACATCAATGTCTATTCCGATGCATACTTCTTTTAATTTCTTTTCTCTTCTTTCATTCATTTCCTTGCAATTTCTTGTTGGTACCCTCAACTGATTACGTTAACCTCTGGAAGGTCTGTCGTAGGTGCATAAGAGTTTTCTCAGATGAATTCATTTCACTTGCTTGATGTTTATTGTCAATTGTATAACTGCATTCAAATCTACAGAACGTACTGTTAAATCATGGATGGTTTTATAAGTGATATTTTATTTCGTGTGAGTGTAAATGCCATGCTATGTGTTATAAATCTGAGATCATAATTACTTCTTGTACAAGAACATGAATATGTAGAATTTCTGCAATAAGATTAACCGTTTTGTCTATGATTGTTAGAGGCCTGCAAGATTTAGCCTTTAACCTAATGGACACTTTCCACTGAGTAAACCAAAGAATTTATCTGTAGTATATATTTTAAGCACGCGCCTAGTCATAAAGTTGGGGTCTCAATATTCATTTTGCTAGTATCTCATGAGAAAGAAGGAGGACTAAATATGATTCACATTGGTTCATTCATTAGGGTGGCTGAATTTAGTCAATACAACTATAGTCCCAAATAAATTAATATTTGGAAATTAGGGATCAGGAAACTAGACAGATTTGGTACGTTCATTCAAAACATTTTTAGGAACTGCAATTATGACAGTATATAACTTGAAAGACGAACAGCAAAGTCCAAATAAGTATTTCTCACAAAGTATTTTAAATTTTCTCTTCACCCCCCCCCACACACACACAGGTATGTGAGTGGTCTAAAGTGCTTGATTCTACAAATCACTGATATCTAACCTCTGCTGCCATGGGTCCGAATCTCGGCTCTGACCAAAGTAGTCATGTGGGAAATCTTACCAGCAGCTTCCGTGTGGGTCGATGCTTTTTCCCGGGCTTTCCTTGGAATTCTTCTCCACCAAATTTGCTGCCTCGATGTATAGCCTATCATGACCTTAGACCCACAAAATACACCGACACACAAATATATTCTACTCAATCTCCGTTATGCGTTCCATCTTTGTAGTTATAAGAATCTCCATTTAACATTATAATTAGCATATAATGTGTATTTCCCTTGCAGTCATAAGGATCACAGCTCAGAACTATGATTGGCATGTCAATGTTTATTTTAATCTCTTTTTCAGTTACTCTAATGGATTAAGCGTAGGATTTTCAGATATTTGATACCCATATATATATATATATATATATATATATATATATATATATATATATATATATATATATATATATATATATATATATATATATATATATATATATATATATATATGTATATATATATATATTCATTATGTATGTTACTTAAAATGTTATGTCCTATCAATCTTCAATCTTATACTTCTTTTGCGTATGTATGCCAAATTTTGTATGCAAAATGTTGAATAAATGTTTCATGACATTATCCATTTCCCCTCTGTTTAATAGTTTTAAATGTATGGTTCTTTGGAACAAAATGTTTATACACAATTTGTTAATTTTCCTGAGTGGGTATCTTCGTGAATATGATCGTTAAATATAATTGTGGTTTTACAGAAAATTTTTCATTCTCTAATGATGCTCTTCGGTCATCGGTCAGGGCAGTAGAAAAATTCATTAAAATCCTAATTGTCGCTTCTGGAAAATCTACACTTAATCAAAGCTTTATGAAATACTTCTCTAAGTTATGACGTGATAATTCTATTTAATTATAAGTGTTCATTATTCCGGATTATATTCTAATTTGAAAGGAGATTAATGACTGTTGAATTTTTTCTCTTGTGGGTATTTGCGCATTATAGTTTCAAAGTGTTAATTTTCATTTATTTAAATAATGTTATTTCGCTGTATATTTTACAATTCTACCTGTGTATGTGAGTGTGACTTGATCTCCAATTTCGAGAAATGCTTACCGCGATGTTCGTAGATTATATCCCGGCGGGTATTAAGGTCTGGAGGGCTCCAGTTAGCCCTCAACCACCTCAGGGGAGGCCAATTTGTAGAGCAGATCTTTACCATACATTCCACATATTGTGCTGCTATATTCGCATGGTTTATTTTAGGCCCATTTTACATGTTACTTCCTTAGTGAGTGCTTTGCGTACATATAATGACTGTGTCACGCGACTCATATGCGTAAACCACATATTTTGTATAGGTTTTCTTCCTCTTCTCATATATCCTCTATCTTGTTGCTCACATTTTAAACTCTTTCCAATCACAGTATGTTTCTTTAGCAAAGTATATCTTGAGTTTGATTTGCATTATATTATGTAGTGAACTAAACTGACAATGACGAGATTGTTGTTTTATATAAGAACAGAACATGAATTACATATTGCAAGAACATAAGATTCATAACAAACCTTTACGCACGCGATAGCATATGTCATTTGATTGTAGTTGTGCTTATCTCAAGGCAGATGAGATAATACATTTTACAGTATGACTAGTCTAGTAGGTTTTTTTACTTCAGCGTACTAATAACATAGAATCAGACTGCACTACAAGTTTGTCAATAATTGACACAAGCAAACAATGAATAGTCAATTACATTTTAAAGATATAAAAAGACACCCCCAAAATGTCATGATCTTGCAAATTTTGTTTTTTTAAGGCTTTCAAAACCTCGTGAAGGATGGTGATACAAGAAGGAACGAGTGGTCTAGTGATAATTTAAAATTTTTATTTTTAGTGTTCTCATATGCCAGTTCTAATAGTGATACACAAAAAGTATCACCCTTTCCTGTGTCAGTGATATCCATACCACTAACCACAAACAAGAATGATAAAATTATTTTTATGGTTATAATTTTACTTGTATCTTGAAATGTTCTTAGTTCCCTGTCAATAAACGTAAATAAAATAGATTTAATAATAGCCTAATATCAACAAACTAGATTCCTAATTTTATAAATTCATGCAAGAAAGCATTATATTCAATTCTTGTCCCCTCGATATTCTATTCAATCTGACATGGTAAACGTTGTATTTTCTATTGTATTTTGACACGTTATATGTCGAAATCTTGCTAAATGTATTTCTATTGCATTTTTTAAATATCTAAAACGGCTTATATTTGTAAAGGGTTTCCAAATATGTGCTTAATATGTTTACATATTCTGAACATTTATAATTCAGTATCAACCAATTAATAGTCAAATGTGTTTCACTTAGAATTACAAAAAGATTATCTTGTAACGTTGAGGATAATATGTGTTTTTGTGTGTTATGCAAACTTATCCTTTATTGGTGTTTTGCCAGTTGCAAGTTATAGTTATATGAACATGCTATTATAATTATTTTCCTTTCTGAAGGATGCAAACTGTTTGTTTTTCGACTCTTATAAAAGAAACTGAAATTTATAGGAATTATCTTCATGTGCCATTGGCAAGACATTCTATAGAAAACAATCTGAGTAACATTTGTTAAACCTTTGACTCCTATGAAAGACACTTTTATTCAAAGACTGTCTTCATTTGACATCGGCAAAATTCAACAATATTCCAATAATAACATCCAGACAACTTCTAACGAATATGGCAAATTACTTCTTGAAATTTTAAGTTTTAAATTGCTTAGTCCAAAAGCGTACCTAGAGATTTTTTCACTGTGTTATCCTCTAAGAGGTACCTGTTCTGAAAATGTTTTATCTAGCTAACGATTTGCGCGTGTCTATTATAAGACAATTTGCTCTCATTATTTTTGATGTATTTCGCTGACCATGCGTATTCCGTTCATGCTTACCTGGGCGCTCGTTATCTTTACAAAGTTTACCTCGACAAGATTCAGATCACAGTTATTTTTCCTATATAATCCCTACATTTACTTGTCAATGTGGAACTTTCCACTGTCTCCAAATCCTAATAGATTTTATGTTAATCTGTAGTATCTTCAAAGATGACCTCATGGTGGAGTTCTTGTTATAGAGAAATCTGCATTTTTAGCGATTGGTCTATATACAAAACAACATGCATTTCGTCAGCCACACATTTCACTTCCTGACGAGCAGCAGTGCTTCATTACTTACTGTGCACTGTCGCCAAAATGCACACAGACAACCACACTATGAGGCCAATATTCTAGAGAAAGAACAATTTCCCTTAAATCAATACCATGAATGCCTTAAACTAACTTATGTACCATCACCAAAATGAGAGAGGTACAAATACTCTGAAAATAGACTCATACTACATTTTTGAGTACTCGTCCTCAATTAACAGTTGTGACCTTTCTCCAACCATGAAGATGGATTTAGGTGGATTTTCATTGTCTTTTCACGGGTTTCTCTAACCATTATTGTTCTGTTCTGCGTTGCCTGGACGCCATATGCTGCTCTTACCGTGTGGAATATGTTCAACAAACCAGTCGAAGCAAATATCCAGATTTTACCAACTATATTCGATAAGATCTCGTGTGCCTTCAATCCAATTGTATATGGATTTCTCTCAGATTGATTCCGTCAGACAGCACGTAGGCTCTTCCTCAAGAAGGTAAATAACATCGATCGCTATAACCAAGACAAAAGGTTTAAATTTTGTTCTGGAGTCTGAATTCAACATCTTACCTTAATTTTATATGGACATATTTCATTGACATGAGTGGTGAAGTGACAATAAAAAAGTTTCAGTGTCACGAATATAACCGTATACTTACTCAAAAAAACCTAGAATATATGTTTATTATACTTTTTCAAAGACAAAAGCCGTTCATTTGAAAGGGTTATTAACAATCGTTGCTAATGCAATTAGCAGCTGCAATTTTACTGCAACGATAAAAAGAAGTTCCTAAATTTTAGAATAATTAGCGACAGCGACCTTTTTACAAACTTAGCTTGTAGATATTTCGCCTCTAATTGTGCATTTCATTTTGTCAAAATATTTAGTGCAAATTAATAAAATGCTGACAGATTTTATCCGTGGATTGATCCTGTTGGAGTGTGGTAACTAGAACACAGGTTAATTGTGTCTCACACTTCAGAGCGCAAAATCTTTAAAAAAATATATATATTAATTGTGAGTTCACTTGTTTTGACTTTTTTAGCCTGTCAAGCTTGCCGTTTAGATCGGTAGCAAAGGCTGTATCCAATTCTCGATTGCCACTTAATTTCGTTTTGCAATCAACGCCTGATTTATCAATCGTTTTTAAACACGATTGTTATGAATATTAAATTTACTGCTTACTAATATGTGTTACTATATTTAATCATGCATTTGTTTTTCTTCTTAAACAATGTGTACCGTTTGATGTCCAGAATTACAGGTATACAATACTGTATGCGTAACACAGTGCAACAGGTCGGTTGAGTTGAGTCACTGACAGTTTTCATGATTCATGTAGAAAATAATTATAAAATATTGACACCTAAAGTCTACATTTTGCTGTTTTGAGTTCGGTTTTAGTCATTTCGTGAGGGCAGCTTATTGGTTGTATCAATGTGCACTAGAAGACATACCATTTACACATTTTATAATCTGTACATCTTCATGTGGAGTGCCAGATGGATAGAGAGGGAGAGTAAAAGAGAAAAAGCGCGAGAAGAAGAAAAATGGAATAGACCTCAAGATGTAACTAAGGTTCTGAATAGCACATACAAGGACAAATACACTTCCTTAATGGAAAAAAGAAAATAGTTCCAAATGTGATATAATCTCACCAATGAGCATCAACACAAGAAACTGTCATGCACATACTTCCTAATTACACTGAGTCCACTGTAAAACTTTATTCGAAAACAATTCCCCATCAATCATAATTTCTTCTTTATACGCCGTAAAGCAGGTTTTATGCTGTTTGCCGGGCATCCTTTTAGACTTTGAAATGTGTTGCTATCTATACATTATTTTTCAATCGCTTTATCACCCTCATAATATATTTCCTAGATCACTGCAAATGTAGCACATCGTTATGCATAAAACTTCAGTGCAGTGATGTACAAAAAGTTCCAGTTCGGTGTTTAGTATGGTTGTTTGAACAAAATACATCAAGACTGATTTTAATGAAATCCCGATCTAATCGAATATTGTGTCATGATGGAACCATTATGACAGGATCAGATGTTATTTCCAAGTTAAAATCACTATTTAGTTTTGGCTTACAAATCCCGCATTTCCTCTTTCAGCCCAAAGAACAACGAACTCGGTCCAAAAGAGAAGATCACGGTAAATATCTCTCATTCATAGAAATGAATCGGAAACCACAACTTTAGATGATTTTAGAGTCCGTTATTCATCAGTTGATTATTTTTGTTTCATTCAGATATCCCATTCTTAGTTGTAATTTTACACAAATTAGAGGTACGAAACAATTTAACATCCCTAGCATTGATAACACCATACTATTTTGCATAAAGGTCTAGATTGCCACTCATTGTCTTTACATAATAGTTAAAAGTATTTGTTTCCTTTTTAATTCAGTGGTGCTAATAAATGTTATATGTAGGGAGACGTTTGTCTTCAAACTGAGAGACGTTCTTCTCTGCATCTACCCACGTTGTGATCCTCATGAGCTTCGTATGTTGATTTTTCCACATCATCATGTGTGAACATTGTTCGCAGCAACGGAAGGTAATGATGTCCATTCTTCCAGAGATTTAATCTAGGAGACGAACTTCATGTGTATTCATTCTTTCTTAAACAACCTGATTGAATGAGTGTTTTACTTTCGATTTCGGCTATTGGTGATTGTAATTTTTCCCTCCAAGTTTTCAAGAAGATGCTTTGATACTCTAAATGAAGTTACAATATCCAAAGATGAAATTTTAATACTATTGAATCTAATCCTGTCTATAAACCTAGACAGCCAGATAATGTGTCACATAATATTTAAAGCGTTAGACAATCAATAGGAATACCACTAAAACTTATTTTTCATATGTTTTTGATGGAAATGAAGTTTCATAATGGTGGAAACTGAAACATATTCTACCCATTCCTAAAACAAAGGTGACTTCCATGAAGTTTTCAGTTATAGACCTAAGTCTCTCCACTTAGCTGTATCGCAAACATTTTCAAAAATGCGTATAATTTATTTTCATAAACGTTGTCATTTTTACAAGTATCAATTAATATTCCACTACGGTGTTATGTATCTCTATATGTTGTGAAACCCTTTGCACATGACTTTATGTCCATATTGTGTGTAATGTTTCTTCAGGACTGTCAATTACAATCATCATTAATAAACGAGATATTATACAGGTAATCTTTTTTCCATGGGTGTAGATTCTATTTTATTGAACTATAAAAAGGTGTTTACAAGTTAACTACAACCTATATGTTGACAAATCTGGAATAACTTCTCGTTGGCTAGTGGGCATAGGTAGATTCCTCGAAGACTTTAGTTATTTCCAGTTTGATGAGCTGGTCAGGTGGGTTCTTTTACGACGTGGGTTATTGTTAAGTGTGAAAAAAAAATCCGTTTTAGGCTTATTCGGGTGTATATAATTAGGTAGAATTTTACAATTATTTTATTAATATTTCCTACTCTCCTTTTTTAACATCATTTTCCAGATATGTTTAGTGTTTTGTTTAGATATAATTGAAGAGGAGACACTTGTTTGGATTATTCATTGGAATTCCAAAGAGCTCATTGGACTAAAATACTATTCTGTGATTATCATGAATTTATTCGAAGGCATTCTGAACAATTCCTTTGTGGTACATGAAGACTCTTGGCACATCAACACATATGAAGACCTGGAATTCATCAGGAATACTCGATTCGTTTGGACGTTAGTAGAATCTTTAAGGATTATTTAAATTTAATTCATACAGTAAATTCCTCTGAAATGTTCATTTTATAACTTAGAGATTAATTATTTGTTAATTTTGACAAAACTTGTAAGTATTGATTCTTTCTGTTACATAATTTATGACCACTGAATCGCAACTACGGTAACTCCTTTGCGTTTCAACTTATTTCGCTATATTATGGTATATATTATGTTACTAGAAAAATAGCAATATCCTTATATTTTATGTTGTATTATGGCATAAGGATTTGCTCGGGTCAGGCAAATACGGTTTATATTTAAACTGAACGAATAAGGTGTTTCAGGTAATTTGCTGAGATGTTATAAAAAGTAAGTGATAAAAAACAAATGATGCTTTTGTATGATACTGATTCAGAAGAAAATATTATAAATTCTGATGTACTATTAGGATCCGTTACTTGTGTTTCTAATTTGCATAAATGATATTGTCGATGTTATGAACTCTCTTTCACCCGTCTCTTTTCATCTTCATTTCCTTATAGTACTGAAATGGAAGGATTCTTATGTTACTAACATGTAATTAAATTGCTTGTGTGTTCGTTAAAAAATTCTTTTTTATTTTATTTTTGTTTCATTACATTTTATTGTAATGATAATTTTCATTGGATTTGAATATCTTTTCGGAAAATTGGCTTGACCCGATTAGATTATAAGATTTCATCAGCACTATTTTTAGCTCATGGCTCTAATTTGTAAACAACTTTTTTATTGAATCTTATAGTAAGATTCGCTAAGTCTTTTAAGGCGTGCGAGCAAATTATCAAATTTTTAATGCGATGTTCAAATTAGTGGTCACGTAATCCATCACGTGAGCTACCATGTGATCTAAAATCGAGGCTTAAAACACCCAATTGGTATTAAATTTATTTAGTCGTATTTTAAACCTTGAGGGCTCAAGAAGTCTTTATTGTTGTTGCCAGATTGTTTGAAGTTCATCTATTTTTTGGATTTAATAATTCATATTCTCTAGAAAACAAAACAAGTGGTTCATATTTATAAAAGTTCTGGGAGAAAGATATTCAGTGGAAATTTATTCTGGAATTCTAAACAGAAACATAAACTGTGATTCAATAGAGGATCGGTTGAAATTAGTACAACAACCTCATCTGACGTCATCGCCTTCCATATTGGAATTTCATCGAGATTCGAACCTGGATTCAATTAGAACTGTTTAGTGATAGGACTTATATTTTTCAATTCTAGGATTAATATTTGGACTATATTCACAAACCATAAGTCCTATTTTCATATTTTTACCTTGTTTTCTAGGGAAATAAATTATTTTGTTCAATTTACAAAGATTGTTGGATTCACTCTTTTCTTTTGTTACTTTTGTACGAGCCTACACGTAACACTTAAATTGTATAAGTTTTGGCTCTTAAAGTCTACTCCAAGAAAGCAGTGGTTAAGTTTTTTCTAACAAAAGAGTAATGAAACATACCTGTACTTGCTTTGGAAAATACTGATCTTATATCAAATATCAAATGGACTTGTCATATTGACATCATTTTAAACATAGCATTAATCAAATAGTAAATGTTCTAAAACCATAAAGACAAACAAACTCAGCAGGTAACTTTATCTCAACGGTATAACTTATATCAAACCCATTTTGGAATATTGTTGCGTAGTCTGTGATGGATGTTCAGAAACTGTAGCTATAAGCGGGATGAATAGTTACAGACTTACAAAATCCATGTGTATACAATTTCTTTGTTTAACATCTGTGTGTGGTAAGTCTGTACTCAGGAAAAAACGAGACAAAAATATTTTCATTGGGTAGATGTTACATTGCTATGAAATAGTGTTTGTGTCTCAATATCGTATCCAATAAAAATGTCTAATTTTAACCATCGAGCCTAATCTTAGATTTGCTGCTTTGAGGACAGGGCGATGCAAATTCAAGTATATAGAATTCTACAGCGGACTTGATGAGAAGAATAGTCTCAGTAAGCATATCTAAATACTACTGCTTTGCGGAAAGGGCGAATAAATGAAAATTATAGAACTCTAAACCCCAGTTGATGAGAAAACCAGTCTCTGTAACATATCCAACTGTTAACTTCGATTTACGGCTTTACGGAACGGACGAAGCCAATGAAAGATCACAATTCTAAAACAATAATGATACAAAACATTTTCAAACATTATGCCATCCACCCCCGCGTCTGTTTGTCTGTCAGTCTGTCTGTCTGTCTGTCTCTCTCTCTCTCTCTCTCATCCTTTTTCATAATTATTTTTGTTGCACTTAAGTATGTTTTAATATAAGTTATGCCTATAAATTAGAGGCCAAGAATTGTACGTATTATCATTAATTTCGTCATGAAAAGCAAATAATGAATCTTCTCGGGTACTCTGCCGTGGCCAGGTACATTCGAAACGTTGTGAGGGAGGACTGGATCCAGAAAACAAATCACCTTATCAAGCGTCTCATAATGTACCTATTATGATCGTAATTACGGCCAAAAAGTGTGTTCTACTGCGTTAGATATGAAACTATCAATAAATCAAATTACAGTGGTGTCATATTTTGCGTACACGTTATTGATTCGCTTGCAATAACGAATACATTTATAAGATTTAATTTTAAAAAACGACAGTTTCTTGCTAGAGCGCTTTGTTAGCTAAATGTTGAACAGAATACATCCTTTTTATTTTTGCTGCCTTTTCTGCTATATTGTATTGCTCTTCTCTTTGCCTCTTTCCAGGCAGTGTATGGAGACGGAGTTTCAATGGACCAGTGACTGTCCATGGAATATACATAGGAACTCAATGTATACACGTATCGGAGACAGAAGTTGAAACAAGACTTTGACTTTTTCTTTCAATTGATTCCTAGGCTGGACGGGGTATCTGTAGAAAAGTACTTCAATACAGAAACGTTGTTTGTGCATAATATTTGTTTTCAGAACTAGAACTAATGATTTTAGTTCTCTTAAGGAGGTCAGCATTTGCAAAAACCATTTCGTAAGCAAGTTTTGTAGCAACTCGTGAGAAATTCCAACCCGCATTTCAAATGTTAGGCAATTAATATGGTTCCAGTTTCGCTCAACATCTCCCAATTGCGCTCTCAGATATTTCGATAAATCTAACAAAATTTTGTCTTGGAAGATACCATGCATTAAAACATACTGTCAAATCATAAATATTCATGGGGTTACATTTCGTTCTTAGGGAGTGAACGGACATTTTCGTGGAGAGAAATGATTTCTAAAATAAGTTTTGTTTACAGGTAGATGGTTAAAAGTATGCCACGGAAACGCTTAAAATGGGGTAGCTTCGTCTCCTGAGCCCCCACTGAAAGTTCAGATCCGCAGACCATTCGTCTACTTGTTTGCCAACCCACCCCCTATTTACCCACATCCAACAATATTTCCGGAATAGTTGTTCATTACAAATGTCTAACCACATGTCACAAAAGAAGCCTTGATAGCTTTATGTTTATTTTGTGTATACACCACTTTAAAAATATCGGACTGAAGATGATAATAGAATGTTGAGCTGTCCAAACGGTGGATAATAGTGTCATTAACGAATATATCGGAGTTCAGGCATTTAACATATAAATGTAGATCCTTTATCAAGATTAGAAAAACACCAGGTCCTAAAAATGGAGACTTCCTGGACGCCACATGTTTCTAATATCGAGGAGTTGTTTCTGACATTGACACTTTGAGTCTTTTTGTTTGGCAAGGCACCTAAGGTACGTGTGTTAAAGTTTAATATGTATACACTGCTGATGTCTTCAACAGAATATCCTGATCAACAATATCAAAGGCTCTTTTTTGAAATCTACATAAACACACTCATGTGATTTTACCTGTGATCATAGCAGATAGCCATTCGTCCATTAGTCATGACGATTTGACAGCAGTTAATTTGTCTGAACACCAACTAAGTTCGAATTAGAACAAAATGGGTAGACAGAAAAATGTTTCTCCATTGTTTTTCAAATGACAAGCAGGACAGAAATGGATCTATAATTTAATGTGTAATTCTTGGGTCCGTCCTTATGAATTTGAAACACTTTGGTTTGTTTCAAGACATCGGGGAATAATTGCAACTGCAATACTTGCTAAGTTTAACTAAGATTTTCATTGGTCAGGATATAACCATTTGATCAGGCAGAGCTGCTTTTATTTCTGAATAAAATGTAAGAGCTACTGTATACCAACATCTGTAACTAGAGTCACGTTCAACGTAACCAATGTGAACACTGAAAGAGAAGACAAACACGCTGCATGGATATAAAAATGTTGTTTGTTCTGAAAATTAAATACATTGAGTTTGACAGAATCAAATAACAAATCTTTGAAAACTACATTTCTCAATGCAAAATCATTCTATGTTTGACTATATTTGATATGAACCTGGATATAAAAATGCTGCATGCACACGAGGGCAAGGTCTGTTGTGTTGCCAATAATCTGTATGCAACTGTTGTGTCTGAAATGGCAAAAGTCTGATAGTTTTCGCAACATTTGGCATGTCGCATAAAATCGTGCATAGAGACACTGAAAACATTCACCCATCAATACCTGACGTGCCTTAGGAAGTATACTATAGCGCACAAGTTGAATTCCGAATAAGCCGATTGAGAATGTATAACTTGCTAGTTAAACAGTAGGATCACCCCAAACCAAAACGAACGATGACCAGAAACCAAACCTTACTAAATCTCTAAGAAAAATGAGCATAATCTCTTATAAATACCCTTTGTCTCAGAGCTTTGAAACTCAAAATCTCAAAATCTGAAGAAAGCTTAAATATTTGGCACTAATCCCGTCTGGTCCGGTAGCTGTTTGCCTATCAAGACGTTTGTAACCTTTCATCTAGGTGTAACAAACCCAGTATCAAAAGCTATTAATTTTGCTACAAAATCAGACAAGAAGGAATCCTCATGAGGGGTGGAAACAATATGTTCATCCAGGTGACTGCTGATAGATACAAAGAAATCATTCATTTTATTTGCAATTTCATATTCATTATATAGAGAATCATTATTTACAGTAATTACATGATGTATAGAAAAGCATTCGACACGTTAATGTTTTGAAATGTTTCCACATGAGGCGTATGCTATATTTGTTACCAAAAATTAAACTTGAGTAGTATTTTATTATACATTACTTGATAAGAGACGTTGCATAATTTCGCCAACGTTTATAATTCTGCCAAACCGTGCTTGGATGATACAAGTTACGCAATTTGCTATTTTAATTTTAACAGTGTACCATTCATTTGTGTGTGTGTGTGTGTGTGTGTGTGTGTGTGTGTGTGTGTGTGTGTGTGTGTGTGTGTGTCGCTTGAAACGTTCGGATTTTAGGGAGACATTTTCATTAACTAATGATAAAAGTGCATCAGTCCAATTGTTTAACGCCTTGCCCCGAAAGAGTGATAACAAACCAAAGACAGAATAGTCGTTATTGATCAAACACGTCAGGTTCTTAATTCCTGTTTAAGAGAACGAAGAACTTCCACTTTCCCTTATATCTGCATTTAACGAAACGAAAAACACTACCCTGCAGTCTACTCTAGAGAAACTTGGGTTGGGGCTAAATTCTCGGTTCTTGAAGCTTTCAAAAAGTATGCGTCTAGCAGAGTTCATACTTTTAACACTTTTGACGAAGCCAGGTACGTAGAGCGACTAGATACCATTGGAGCTAATGCTACAAAATTGACAAACAAATTATTGCAAATAACAATTAAAATGAAACCGTATTGATCACATAGCGAGAAAGTAAGTGTTAACCACCCAAGAGCCCAGTTATTGTAGTTAACAGCTCGCATTCCATAAACAGCTTTACAAATAAGTTTTCAAAATAAACAAACTGACGGAAACGTACATTTTGCCGCTATTTATGCAGTAGAATCCATTGCTAGACATGTAAGCCGTCAACCTAAACCAGGCGAATCTAGAGACTCCAACATACCGGATCTAACTGAGAATATTAATACTTCAACACAGCAATGCGCACAATAAATAAAAGTGACAGATGAAGACAAATCGAAATTCAACAATACAGATGATAGAAACCGAAAACATGATCAGCAAAACAGTGATACTCAGATAGGAATTCCAAGGAGAGTCATGTAACATACAGTCATAACCACACACAGCGCAGTTACTCTATTACGAGCAACAGTGATACATCTGACTCTTGAATAAATGACTGACGACAATAGAAACAAAATCCAGACATATTTGGAAGAAAGAAAACTTCATCCAAGTGTGATTTGTATTTCCCATATTAGGAATGGACTGGTAAGGGTAAATATTCTCGCGAAAGAAAGAAAACTAATAGAAAGCGTAACCTTATTTGGACGAATTAATGGTGTAGCATATCGGCGCTGGATTACTAGAAAGCAGCTGCCTGCAAAATAGGACCAACAGAAAATATATAGGAGAAATCACGAAGGCGACGACAATGAATTCAGGGAAAACAATTCGAGAGTGAATTAAAACCTCAGAACAGGGAGCAGATATATCGGAAAATAACGATGATGATAATGACTCTTAGGATCAGTACCACGACTGCGACAATGATCATTATGACTACGACCATAGGCACAACAAATTTTACGCCTATGAGTCATAAAGAAAGTGAAGATAGAAGTAACCTGCTTTGAATTTTGCACATGTACATACACATAGTATTTGCTACACAGAATCGATGTAAGTTAAAATGTCACTAATTAGTATCACATTATTACTGTTGTATACGTCCGCTAGCTTACTGATGCATAACAATAGTCTCAACATTCTCACTTGGAAAGGCAGAGGAATTATATCCTCTGCATTATGTCTCACTAATTTATTCGACCTAATTAGAATGTGATATCGCTTGATGTGTGAACACAAATTGACAAAACAAACAAATGTATCGTGTTATGTATATTTAATTAATTGTTTGTTTGTTAGTTTTTTTATTCCATTACATGTTATTGTAATGTAACATTATATGCTGGACTTGGCCTTGTCCAACATTGAGTTTTTTTATTTTTTTTATTTTTTTTATTTATGTAAACAACTAATAATAGTTCATTATTCTCTGTGTGTAAGAGCTTATTATTCAGGTAAACTAGAAGGACTAAAAATGTTGATTAGGGTCAGGGTTTTGGAGATTCCTATGTATGTGAATGTTATAGGCAATTGTGTTGTAAATAAACAAGGCCCATTATATCATTCTAGAAGGTTATTTTCCATTAGGGTAATGGTTGTTTTTAGAAAATGCTAATTGTGACCTGAGGTCAAGCAGAGAACTATATTATCTTGTGACTGTGAGGATTTTACCAGTCGTGCTTTAACATCTAGCACTTTGAGTTGTATTATGTTGTGACCAGTTTGGTGTGAATTTTATTTCCTTCAGACTATTGAATTCAAGTGATTATTTTCTCTGGAAATACAAAAGTGCTTTGACAAACTTTTTGGATAAAGAGTGTCATTGGAAATTAAACTGAATTCAAACCTGGAATAATATTTCTGGATTCAACAAGAGACTGTTGACACATCAGCACTTCCCAAGTTATAACAGACACGTCATCGCCTTCAATTTTTGGATCTCTTCGTGACGTGAACTGAGTTTTCTTAAGGACTTCGTATTACTAGGACTTGTGTCTTTAATTCTTGGATTATTTTTGGATTTAATTCGCAATAACGCAAGTTCTTTTTTCTAACTTTTCACTTTGTATTCTAGGCAAATAAATTATTTGTTAAATTTTACACAGCCTGTTGTCTTCACTCTTTTCTGTTTCTTATTTTAAGAGCATAGACTCGTAACAATCGATACACTACATAGAGATCGCATGTGTTGTACACAAAATTGATAATACTGAAAACAGCTAAATCCCAAAAGGATAAAAAGAGATTGAACATCAGTTACCATTAACAAATAACTTGGCCTACTCAGTAATAGAACTAAATTGCAGTAATAGTTGGTTTCGAATTAAGATCAGTAAACGATTTCAGAGTCTCTAGATTTGGTGTGTATCTACCCTCTGATGAAAATGTTAATTTATATTAATGTGTTGGTTCAATTGAATCACTCTATGAGTACTATTCATGTTACGATGAGGTAATAGTCATGAGAGACTTTAATGCCAGATATAGAGAATCACCATTATCATGGTGTATATGGTATAAATTCAAAGCTTTCACTGCATTTTTGATTTAAAAAAATGACTTGATACCACTGAATAAGTCAAACTTAAATAAAGGGCTGAGTTACACGTTCAAACGAATATCTTCAGTTACAAAGAACGGTTTTGTATCAGATCTCCTTGCAGTTAGAAGTGATTGCAGGAAATTTAATATTTTAAAGGAAACTCGGTTACTCTTTTGGATTTTTGTAATGGTACTTTTTAAAAAAAAAAAAAAAAAAAAAAAAAAAAAAAAAAAAAAAAAAAATATTCAGAAAAAAAGCATCAGTTCATTTCAAATTATAATACTTCACCTATTTACCTATATCGTTAGTCAGCTGTTTTGATAAAGTTTTTACTGCTGTATCAATTTTAAGATTGACTGAATTCCTTGATTATACAAATTTACTCTCTGAGACTCAAGATGGATTCAAGAAAGGATGTTCCACAATAGACACTGCATTCTTAAGGAATTGTCTAAACTAAATTGTTTGGTACTTTTGTTGACTTTGAAAGTTGATTTGATTATACATGCGACATTTTGTAAATTATATTGAGTATTTATAATGACACTGAATCATATGTCTCTGTGAATGATAAATACTTCGTTTTTCTTTTCCAATGAAATAGATTTAAGACACGGCAAAAATAAGTCCCGGTTATTGTTATTCTTATTCCGAAATGACATAGAATAAGTTTTGTTGGTAAATGGATATCCAGGTTGTGCTGTACCCTCCAAATATACTCATATCTTAATTGTTATATTGTTTTAGTACGCTGTTGATACTATACTTGTTGAAGATAATCATACTGACATGCAATCTACTCTTGATATATTTAATACATATTACGATAACTGGAGATTTACAATCAGTAATTAAAAATACTAATATTATTCTACTTGGTTCACAAAAGATCACACATGAAAATTTAAGAAAACAAAATACCGATATTGACGTTGTAGACAAACATAAATACTTAGGTAGAATATTTCACAGGGACTGAAAATTCTCAATTGACCTACCAAATCATATACCTAATTAACATTGCCTATTGATATTCAACTAAATCTGTCCGACCATACTGTTGTAACTATTATACCCTTTGCTTGTGAAATTTGTGCATTTGTACATCCGCTACCTTGAAAAAGGAACTCATCTTTCTTTCCTTATTGGCATATTGACTGTAAAAAAAAAATCCCTCTATATATGGTGGATAGTGACCTGGTCAACTACCATTAGTTATTACCATGAAAACTAATATGACATACTAATAGATTTTATTGGTGATTATAAAAAATGTCTTATCATATGTATTCTCCCTTATACAAACGTTTTTATGACAACTCTTTCGACCATAAATGGACATTTGAACTAAAATATCTATTTGATGATGGTAGATTTAGCTACGTATATAGAAACTAAACTTATGTGTCAGTTAAATGATTATAAATACGGCGGGAATCCGACTAAAAACGTCAATACAGACAATATTGGGTAGTTACATTAGCGTTATTCAGAAGTCTTAATTACAGGTTATTTAAAACTAGTTTTGATTTAGCAAATAAATCTATTTCTCATTATACAAAATATGTTTGAAAACGTAATTAAAAACAGAACTACAAATCATAAGTTCCTGTTGGCACTGGTAGATGGTCTAATGTTCCTTATAATGAAAGATGTTGCACTCTCTGTCACTTGGAACAAAGTTTTGATAAATTTAATTATCTCATCTTTTATCGTCTTCTTATTGTCATGATGACAGAAAAACTACCCCAGTATTTGCATCTCCAGGACTAACATTTATAGATATAATGAACTAATGATTGCAGGTAACGTACGACTCTTGAAAATTGGTTCTGAGACCGATCTTTTTCGAATTTTGAATAACCTTTTAAGCATTGCATTATGATTTCACTTGCTGTATTAATGTTCATTGTCTCACATACCTCTTATGTCGTAAACTTTACAACATGAATGAAATAAAGTCTTGCATTGTCGTGCATCGTTTTGAAGTATAATAAAGCAATGTAAGTGCATTTAACAATAAAAGATTCGTAAATGAGCAAACGCATTTTTGTATTTTAACCTACCTGATATTAAAACCACAGAAGGTTGCCACAATTTTTCATTTGCTAGAATGGGTCAAATTTTGCTAAGGGAGACAATTTGTGTGAAGGCATCCTTGATTACTTGCCACACGATCCAGAGAATATAATGTCACAATGTTAAAATGCTCCATTTAAAGAATGGTGTACATTTATTTCTCAGAGGATGGTCACTAGAACAGTCAAAAGTTCGGATAGTCCAAAAACTGTTCGTGACCGATACTGCCATTTAAGTTAAGTGACAAATGAGAAGATATCTTCCTTTGCTCACTGGTGTAAAATATAGAACTGCTTGGTTATTGTTTCACTAATCATTGCAGGTAACGGAATTTCTACGACTGTGAGAAAAGCAGGAAATTCCATGTATCAATGCAAAAGCTACAATTAAGGACACAGAATATGATCTTCGTCTCCTTTGGAGTGGAAGAGAGAAGTTATAACTTAGATGTGGAGCACCCCTTTCAAAGTAACAACATGGGTAGTATTTTGTCAATACCCAACATTTCAGGTTTAATATTTGAAGGTTTGATATGTACAAATATATCATATTTAAACACAGTTGGTATTTGCAATTAAAATAATGATTTGCCGGTAGAATGTATTCTAAATACCTCAAACACATCAGGAAGCTTGAGTTCTGATGATCATTGCAAGTAGTTATGATTGTACCTTACAAAACACTATTGATATGTTTGTGATATATGCAGAAGATATTCCACTAGGCCAATTGTCTTGAAGGAAAAAGTGAACCCTTGAACAAACCACACTGTAGAAAATGCAACCAAACTACATCGGTATGCTTCAGTCTTGTTACAGATACAGAAAAATCAAATTTAATAGGCAGGTGACATGTTTGTCATCTCTTCAAGGTATTGCTGCCAATCCGCTCTTCTTGTATGTTCTTGCAAACTCTAAGAAAATCATTGCTATTATTTTGATTTCTTTTCCTTGATATTTGCTAACCAGTGAAGAATATTACTTTTATTCCCTAGAAAACAACATTAAAGCCTAAATAGAAAATAAAACGCTTATTGTAATTTGGTTTCTGAGTACGCTGACAAGGCAAACATATATGATCCTACCCGGTCTGAAAAGTTAAAACATCAGATTTGTTTAATATGCATCTGTTTCCAGACAATGCTGAATAACCCATGCAGATTTCTTTTTTAATTTGTTGTTCCTACGTTAGTGCTGATGCAATTACAACAGTCTTGATGTGTCTGAATGTATAAGAAATGCACAATATTTCATAAATCATGTAGGGAAAGCAAATATAATCATTCGTTGTAGATGTTTGTCTGATTGGCTTGTTGATAATGAATGGCTCATTTTGTAACGCCTAAAGAAAGATAGTGCAGCGCAAAGAATTGTATGAAACTTTTCATACCGTGTTCATTGGCTGACAAAAACAATACTAAAGACATATTCTCTACACTCATGAAAGTTCGATTGAAAATACAAATATGAATTTTGAGAACAAATTAAACGAGGCGAACAAGGTAATACAATACAATAACTTGCAACCGAATAAGCCAACTACACTGTACACGGGCAAGCGATAAACAAATTCCCAAAAAATGGGTCTGTTTAGTCATATTGATGACCAGCGGTCAGAAGGTATTGTGTACATGTGCATTAAGGAAAACAACAACAATGGAAACATATACATCTTGAAACTGATAGTTGTTATCTCGAATATGACTGGGATAAGAAACCACTAACGAAAACGTCGAGGACAAATACGGTACCTTTAAATAATCTTCAAATACAAAAACTTAAAATGTTACATTCTGACGACAAAACTTAAATTTAGATGAACAAAGTTTGTGATTAGTTCGAAAAAGGAAACCATGAATACACTTCAACGTATGCAAAGGAAATAAAAAACATTTAGAATGGAAAGAATTAACAGAACCAAACCTAATGTATCGATACAATGAAACTCGTCACACATTAATGGACATGACTCCAATTATAAATAAATAATATGAATCAATCGATATGTTTGTTTGATAACTGATACATTTAGAACTCCTGCATTCCAAGCTGGTAATTCATTTATAATTTCAAAATTAAGAACAATATCTGCAAATGCCTACCTTCCTATCTTTGCTGAGCAGATATAAGTTTTGACAGATTTTCATTTTCAAGTAATTTCGTAGTTTACGAATTGGTAGCCAAATAAAGGAGAGGAAATACAGGGCATCTCTAAAGAACAAGAGCAAGCGGAGAATGACAAACAATATGACACATAAAAACGCACAAACAAATGTAAAATAAAATATACATCGCTAAATACTGAAGCTGAACCTTTTGTTGTCGCACCCATTGGCTATATTTGCTTTGTTTTATATAATAATGAGTTTAGGGAAGCTAACACCAGTATCAACACGATTTACTATCCAACAATATGTTCTGGTCCTACTGTTGGCTACAAAATAATATTAAAAAGGCTACTGAGTTTTACATTTGCTCAACCATTAACAATCAATAGCCAATAAGTTGTAAAGTGGGTCGTTTCTGTTTCGTTAAGCCACTTCACAATCGAATACCTGAGAGCAAATTGACTTTTACCTGATGCAGTGGTTACTCAATAAAAAGAGTAACTTTTGTTGCTAGGTAAATTAGATAAAAGGCAACACGTAAAAGGCAATACAGTTAAATTATACACGTCTTCCCCACCATCTGCTAAAGAAAAACAGAATAAAAGAGATATAGATGATGAATATTGAACACTATAAAGGTTGAAGAAAGAAATGCAAAATAATCATATATAGTTTTGTATCGGGTTCAGGCATGTTTGGAAACAGTTTCAGCTGGTAATGATGTTTCTGCAGCTTTCTTGTGCTCATCAAGAATATTTACCAATATAGCCGTTACTTTAGCTATAACTGGCGTTAGTTAAACACTGGTAGGCAATGATACATACTGAAGCAGTATTTTCTCACATTCATGAACTAAAAATAATGATCGTAATCACAATTAAATATTGAGAATACCGATGCAACTTTAAACAGCAAAACAGTCGTTCAAAATTCAAAATATCCTCCACCGTAATATAGTGTAAACATTAAGGTTTCATCTGAAAAATTGTTGCAATAGGTTTACACTGAAAAGTCACTATAAGCTGCAAAGAATAATGGTCGAGACAGCTAAGGTAATAGCAATACACAGTTTCCGAGTTGTGAACAGAAGAGAAATTGCACACAGAAATATTTCAAAAAATTCAGCCCAGTCATCCTTAAGATAAAAAGAGACAATGCAAAAAATAATGATATAGTCATCGACTCGCCACTGATCTAGAACTGGATTTCATTTCATAAACAATAATGACAAATGAGTTATTTTGTAATTGCAACAGCGACTTTTCCATCTCGATACCGCATTGCAAAAACTGTATATGTGAAAAATGTCGATCAATGCAAAGCTTCCTATTTACCAGATACTAACGTCAACCGCTGTAGATTTTAGGATGGAAATGTGTTACAATCAATGTTTATTTTTGGCTCAGCATTCGAAATAAAGTCACAAGGCTACAACTGACCGGTTTGCATGGCCTGATCTGAAATACAGATATAAAAACAATGCTAGTTTCATCACTGCAAATACTGACATCTTAAGTATAACATTGATGAGTGGAAAATTCCTCTATATGTTTTGCGAGAGGAGAAATATACCACGTACAATTACAAGAAGAAAATTAGATCAGAATTACGAACTTACATTTCACGCAATGAAATTACACGTTAAAACGGTGCTCTTTAAATGTATACATATTCTCTTTGACAAGTGTTCAGTATGTTATCACGTTAAAACCATATGAAATGATTAGTTTTGTCATACATTTGTGTGGGGTTGATTAGGACAATAATTAAAACGTCAACAAGTTATCATGTGACATCTTGTATCTACTTAATTATGTTACACCTATTCCATGCTGGTAGGAGGACTGAACATGCAAGGCGGCTCCCTCACTCAAAATGGTTGGTAAATACATGTGGGGAACTCAATCAGTAAGTGAAGACTCACGTGGTCTCGATAGCCTAATATTTCAAGACGAACTTTCAGCAGCGGTACAAGATGGCCGAGTAGCTTTCAAACCAAATACTTTAAAAGTATTCAGATCATAAAAGACATTTTGCTGTAAACGAGTGACAAACGTTAAATCTCATTGATGTTTGACTAGATCAAGGGTAATTAGGTACAGGAAAAAGAACTAAAACAATGCATACTGGACCTACACAGCTAGTGACTTCTGTCGGAGAATATTCACTATGGAATGTAGGGACACATTTTCAACAGTATTCGTTTTGGTGGATATTTTTGTAACATTCATTAGCGAGTAACTAAACAAGAATTTCTTTCTCATACCACAATCGAATACATGAGCTTTCTTTCAATTTGAGTAAATGTCTAGTTAACCAAATAATTAAAGAGGGCATATTTTCACATGTTCATTTTAGAGTTGAACCTGTGTTTCAGCAAATCATCTTCTTCCTTTTTGGTAGCAATAGCTTCATGTAATCTTGAAGAATGCGTACTATAGCCTCCTACTCATAATGACAATTCGTAATCGTTAAAGGCGTTCGGCAGAGATCGAAAATTTTGTTACGGAAAATCGGTGATAGCGCACTTATAAAATTTAAACAAGCACACAACATCGCATAATAATGTAAACGTATTTTGTTAACAACACATTTTCCTCATCAATTAATTAAAGCCTGGCTTTGCTATATCTGACTTTACATTTAACATGCAAACTACTTTTTTACAATTTTAAACTTCACGTGAACAAGAGAGAGGGAGAGAGAGACACACACAAAGAGGGAGGCTGTGTTTTCTTTCCTTACGGCTATGCTCAAAACAATTTTATTCAAACAAACTCATTTTAAATCATTCCGTTGATTAATCATTTTAATTATTCAAATATCTATTTTAATTTGTTCCTCCTTCTTAGAGAAATCATTTTTTCCACAGATTTAGGAAATAATATGATCAATGTCTTGTCGTCAAAATCATCCTTTCGAAATTAATAACTTCCTCCAAATAAGGTGTAATTTTCAACTAGTGTCATACGAACAAGAAGAAGCTGTATGGGTTTGATATTCATTCTATCTGGTCGTTTTATCAATGGTGATTCTAGAGCCTTACTATTAACTTTATGTACAGAAAAGTTTTTGCTTTGGTTCTGGTACCCAGGTTCACTCCTATAACTGTCCGAAAAATTAGACCCCAAATATATATTGAAATTGATGCTTAATTTGGAATCGAATACCACCTATTCACAATACATTGAAATTATTATAGGCTGCAACACATCAGTGCACATTGCGACAAGTTTACCTAGTTATCGATATTGCTATGGTTATCGAACACCACAGCATATTTTAGCAACAAATCTAATATCTAAAAACTTCAAACCGACGCTCATCTTGCCATTTGGAATTATCGGTCTTCATCGGCGGATGATAGTATGTTCAATCGGTATCGAGGAACCAATGCAACTCGAAATCTTCTTTTTGTGTGACACAATGTCTGGAGAGTTGTCATGTGACTATTACGCGTCGATTATATTCGAAGCGACTATTATCAAGGTTCAGTAAGGCGTCAAATTACAAAATGGATGTATTAATTAACTGTGTTCTGAGCAATCTGGTTATAATATATCAACATTTGCACCATGCGAATGGGTAAAACACGCATATTGTCACTTTTTCTACGCAACAACTTCCAAATCTCCAACATCTCAAAATAACTCAACTGATCTAATCATCTAACCCATACAATGGGAAATAACTTAATTCTTCTATGAACCTACCTGAGTGATTTATCAAATGGGAAACAACTCCAAACTTGTAAAATATTGTATTGCTATTATTTGTTTATTTATGGATTACAAGAAAGAGTGGTAGTATGCCGAAGATAAAGTGATACTTCGTTTAGCTCAACATATAGGTTTTTAGAAGGAGAAGTTCTAAAATCACCCAGACAGAATATAAGTTCCTAATGGTTTATAGGATCAAGCATAAACAGTTAAGATGTACGCGATCTTGCCAAAATAAGGTCTTCCCAGTCTGTTTGCAACGATTTGTATTAAATCTAATAGTTTTACGAATATTTTTGAGGTATTTAATATGTTCAAGAAAGTTAGTTTATGTTCCAAATAAAGATAAAACATTTGATGCACTTGCAAATCAACAAGGATAATACAGCGGCCATCATCATATAATGAGCAGTTAGCTCCCGAATTAAGATATTTCACAATGATGCAAATTTGATGTTAAATATTGTGACTGGCAACATGCTGCCCTATGGTACATACATCACTTGAGGACAGCGGACAGTAAGTTGATAGTGGATATCATATGCTCAAGCTGATGTACATACATCTCTTGACGATAGCATTCAGTAAGTTGATAGTGGATATCATATGCTCAAACTGAGGTGATACTGGCTTTGTTACGAGAGCACCGTAACCATGAAAGATTTTTGTAATCATTAGCAATACCCGATTTAAATTTACAGGAAGCTTTTATTTCAAGTTTTTAATACGGTGAATGTTTCTATAATTCTCTAGTGAGGATTTCTTCAAGAATGCTTCGGCCATTGTACTTCTGGTGCGGATGTGAGCAAGTAATCAGTTTTTATTACATTCTTTATACATCTGATTTTATTCTTGCCAGTGGTTGTTCGTGCTATATTACATACAGATTTAATATCACAGTGTAACCTTAAACAAACGACACAGAATCTCCATGCTCTCTCTCTCTCTCTCTCTCTCTCTCTCTCTCTCTCTCTCTCTCTCTCTCTCTCTCTATATATATATATATATATATATATATATATATATATATACGGTAACAATTTAAATTTACACTTTTGGTTTGTCATTGAAATTTTTAAGAACCTTTGCTTTTCTCTGATGGCGTCTTTACATGTATTGTTAAACAATGGCGTGCTGTCACGTTTAGGAATCGCCGTTGTTTCTGGCATTTTCAAAGCAGCAGCCTGAAGTATCTTTGTCAATATTGGGGTACTGGATCTCATACGTTGTCAAAACGTATCCAAATATGTCTTCTGTTTGTTTTATGGTGACTATGACCTACAAATGTCAGAGAAGGAAAACAAATCAGCTACTCAGCAAAGAGTATAATGTAAACTCCAGTCGCTTAGGGTACTCTCAGACTTATCAAGGCCACTTGGATAAAGTTTATGAATGCAATTCGCTGTTATATAACACAATTTAAGGCGAATTCATACATTTCAAGAGCGTTCTGAATCCATATAGGATGAGCAACCTTATGGAAGACTGCGATTTATGAGTGCAAAGTTGCAGATGTGAAGTAGGCAATTGATGACGATGCACGAAACACAATGGAAGATATTTCTTTTATTACGGACAACAATTCCTCAACTGTTTTTCTCAATTTGTTGAAGATCATTTGAAGCTAAGTACGATTTGCGCAAGACGAGTCACGCATTTGTTGACGGCTGGTTCGAAACAGACCCGGGTAGCTATCACCTACCAGCTACAAGGTAACCACCTAATCGACGACAACGCACCGGTGCAAAAGTGTGAGAATATTTTCGTGAAAGGAAACAGTATCCAAACTTTGCCACATCTTCCATAGAGGACTGAATTAGTTCCAAATAAGTTGTAGTCGAATAACCATATCTAAACTTTCCTGAAGTGCAGACAATTTTATAGCATTCTTGCTAGTGTATCTTCACCATATAGAAATGTAAATACAACATGGTATTAAAAAATTGAATAATCACACTGAAACTGCATGACGATTACTTTCGGGGTATGCACTAACATCGTATTTTTCACTAATAAACAAAATTCTTTGGAAAGATCTATTTAGGGCCAAAAGAATTCTAAATCAGGTATTGGTCTACTGTGTCTCATTATTCATAATGCAGCCCTGTTATAGTAGCTCAAAGAAGTGCATATATATATATATATATATATATATATATATATATATAATATATATATGTATGTATGTATGTATGTATGTATGTATGTATGTATGTGTGTGTGTATGTGTGTGTGTGTGTGTTTGTGTGTGTGTGTGTGTGTGTGTGTGTGTGTAGCATGTACGCTGTATCATTTATATACAACGAGATGTATAAATTTTTCATTTAAAGGAAACGAAGCTAACTGAGTTTCCTTTTAATGAAACATTTCTACAACGAGTGGTATATCATTGGATCAGCGTACATACTGTACATATATTTTATTTATACCACATACAAATACATATATTTGCCCTTTGAACGGAGTTAAGATTTACTACAGGCAGCTGTGCATTGACCGAATAAATGAACTCCTCACATCCCCGAGTGTGTCCGCTACAAAATGTAGTTCTATGCCTTTTGTGGCTATTCACAATCACCTTTGCATATTGATAAGTTGATTGTTTTCTTTGTTAGTTTCTATTTTTCTTCACATTGATTAAATCAGTATATTACATAATTATGATATAAACATGACAGATGGTTTTAATGATAAACGTAATGCACTCCAAAAACACATGGTTAGCTAACTCATTCACATGAACGCTGCCATTCACGTACCGGCGCATGGAAATTAATGTGGAATAGAAACTAAGCGAAATGACGAACCAACAAGAGGTAAATTAATATTTTAATATACTTACAGTTGATCTAAGTCATTATTCTGCTCTAGTAACAGTACCACCGACCATAAACTCTATCTCTGTCTCTCTGTCTGTCTGTCTGTCTCGGTCTCTCTCTGTCTCTGTCTCTGTCTGTCTGTCTCTCTCTCTCCCTCTGCCTCTCTCTCTCTCTCTCTCTCTCTCTCTCTCTCTCTCTCTCTCTCTCTCTCTCTCTCTCTCTCACACACACACACACACACACATCCTTTGGTCGGTTTGACTTAACTTTTGCCATCATTCATAAGTCCAGAGATATCGTGGGATGACACAAAAGAAATTCCTCTACGTTCGCCATTTCATAGATATTAGCCCGTATCTTGCTACGATGGTCCAGAGAAAGAGTGAAAGAGACACAGACAGACAGAGATGCCTTCGGACATTTTCATATTTAATTAATAATAATCGATATTTAGAACATTATAGTATTTTTAAGTAACAACAACAAAACATTGCATACATTACAATTGTGTACCATGTAACCGAGGAATTTTCTGTACAATGTGGTCTTGGTTTGCAACTTTGTATCATTGATAAACACTGTAGATAAATCCCAAGGAAAGTGCACACGTATCGTTACCACGAATCATATTCTTGTAGGTTACTTGGTGTAATTTCTATTTCAAGGTTATAATCCAGCCCAAATTCCTTTTCTCTCTCACTCCACATTTCTGCGTAGTTTGTCCGTTATGTCTGAGAGGGGGTGGGGAACAGAAAGCAGAAAGGATTGTGATGAAAATGTGTACCATATTAAATTCATTTAAAAAACGAGGATTATTAATAATTTCCATTGTGACTTTCATACGACACTAATGATTAATATGTGGAAATTCAACGTTGATCTAGACTCAACTGCAAACGGTCGGTAGAATGTTTATATATGCTTATTATTTCACCATGGGCAGATCAGAATTCGATACACCAAAAGTACTGGTACATAAAACTTAGGACATGAAACAAGCCTATTTACAAGTTATTTAGTTATTGTTTCTAGCAAAAAAAAAATTAAAAGTAAAATTCATGACTTCAAAAAAACACTTCATATACAACGTATTTACATTTCATAAACGAATGCCATGTTTATTTTTAAGAAAACGCTAAAACAAAACAAGAAACAAACAAACAAATAGGACTAAGTTCATGTTTCTCTCTTTATCCGTCACAGACGTTGTTTAAAATCTACAAGACTTTGCATTATGGACACGCTGATTCAACCCAGTAGGAAAAGGGGACGACTTCCAAGAACGACACTTCATTGTGAGGACAAACGCCGAGAAAGATGAATCACTCTACGCAGATGAAAAAAGAGAGAAGGAACAAACATCATTGACCTCTTTCACCACCATACCGTCACAGCAATGTGCGTCCAAGAGGGAAAAGGATTCAGTAGAGCTAAAGGAGGATTTTAGCATCCAAATGACTCAGAGAGCGACTTCGAGAAAATTTAAGACGACAACTTAAACCTACACGGTGAAATTTAAAGACTTCGAGTCTGACATTCCACCCGAGGAAGCAGCAGGTTTCATTATTTGATTCACTGTTAGAGGAACTCAAACGTCAGTGCCAAGTCAAAGATCGAGGTCATTTTAGCCTATCTATGTATTACGACAGTTTGAACTCCTGTATGTCTCGGGTGTACTACACCTGCAGAATTAACTTCTTCCAAACTTTTGAGGGCTATTGAAGACGTGCAGACGATGAGAGAAAATTTTTACATCACCGATGGAAAACTGACTATTCATATGGTTGTACCTCCATGGGAAGTAAGCAATGACTACACTTGATCTGCTTACCGATAAGTGTACCTAGCACGATGGATAGAACAGCAGATTTACGAATGAAAGGGAGCACGTGATGGGAAACATCTACGCAGGGACACAAGTGGTAGCTGACCAGATTTTAAACAACGTGTGTGACGGATAAAGAGAGAAACATGAACTTTGTCCTATTTGTTTTTTGGTTCTTGTTTTGTTTCAGCGTTTTCTTAAAAATAAACATTTAATATAGCCTGAAAGAAAATGGCATTCGTTTATAAAATGGAAATACGTTGTATATGAAGTGTTTTTTTGAAGTCATGAATTTTACTTTTACAAAATAGTTTACTAGAAACAATAGCTAAATTACTTGTAAATAGGTTTGTTTCATGTCCAAATTTGTAGGTATTAAATGGATAGTGATTAGACCAAAGCACAGGCCAGAGAGCCCATTTATATAGTTCAATAAATGTTTTGTACCCATATAATAGACTTTTCTTTTTGGAGTCTCTATTCTATCTGTGTGTCTTTCTTTGGAACATCTCTGTCCTCTTTTATGTGTGTTTTCATCTTCTTGGTTTGGATGTGTATTTGTTTATGTTTGTCCCTATCAACCTTTGTCCCTATAAATGCATTTCACCCTATAAAAAGTTTTGACCCTATAAACCCCATGACGTCACCAATGTTCAATTCCCATTGACTCCTAGGTGCCATTCCCATGTTAAATTCCCACTGTCGCCAAAGTGCAAACCCCTATTTTAAGATTAAGGTCATAGTGTTGCCAATGTGCCCCTATGTACTACTTATACATCTTATTGTGATATAAATTATTGCACTATAAAGTTCCACCAAAGATGGAATTCTCTGGCATTCAAAGGGAAATAAGTAACGTTAATATGTTGCGTTTTATAGTTTGTCATACCATTCCTGGTCTACTTTTGTTCGTTATTCATTCCATGTTTAATACTTGCAGCTTCAATCAGTACGCTCTGAATAGAGTAAAACGAAACTGGAGGCAAGCAAATAAATACCACGGACAGTTTGACTTAATGCACGAGTTCGGACTCTTTTTGTATAGATTCTTTTCATGGATAAATTGATTCATACCTTATATTGTTTCTCTTAAGTATGAGAAATTACCTGTTTTATAAACACGTTTTAAAACTATTTTATAAATATAATGAGTTTAATGGATTCAAGAGAACGTTTTGATGATTACCTGGAGAAACAATCGTTGGTAAATATTTTCGCTCAACAGTTATTAAGGGTTTTTTATATTATATACACAGAAGAAGTTAACGCGAATTTCATATAATTACTTAAATTGCTTTTCTATTATGTACATCGTGCATCCCAGTCATAATGTAACAGCATTACGAGATCGGAGAACTAATTCATTTCCCACAGAACTGAATGTTGATATATTAAAATACAAAAATAATTGGTGCATTAGACTGGCATGCAAACAAGGCATGATTTCATAGAAGATAGTCAGGGACATTTTTCAGCCTTGAAAAGTATGTGTACACATCATTGTGCTTAGAGACCTGTGATATTAAACAGAGCTTAGCCCCACGCCCACACACGGTTCGCTGTTAAGAACATAACTCTGCACAATTCGGATCTTCACGGTCAGTTCTACAGTTCGTACCTTGAATGTTTGCGGATAGCTGATATGTGCACTTTTTCAGATTTTAATGCAAAAACTTTGTTTTACATACATATATACATGCATACATACATACATACATACATACATACATACATACATACATACATACATTCAGACACACATACATACATACATACATACGTACATACATATATACATACATACATATATACATACATACATACATATATCCATACATACATTTCTTAAGTTGAATTATCCTCGTGTGCGACCAACTGGCCATATACGAATAATTAATGTGCAGACAGCGCACTATTTAATTTTAAGTGAGTGAAGGAATTCGAGCCACGTCACCCGCTTTATACATACATACATACATACATACATACATACATACATACATATATACATGTCAATTCTAAATTAAATCAATAATGTCATGTTAAATCACAATTACTGTCTAGATATTTGATTTGAATAATCTTTTCAATAAATAATTAATTTCCTATGAGCAGTGTCAATGGAATAGAAAATTAAATGGTTGATTGCAATAGCAAAATATGGCAGGAAGTCGAATTTCCATTTCTTGTCATTTTGATGGCTTATATATGCGATGGAAAACCTATAAAAGACGAGTTTCAATTTATTAACAATGGAAACCAAGCCAGTCTGAATGCAGAATAAATACAATGATGTAACAAGACTTTATAAGAAACATTGATATTAACAATTTAAATGGAATATGAAACTAAATATCTGATTATAATCTTAAAAGACAGTAATAATTAGTAATTCGATTGCATGTTTCTTATCGTTTTAATGGTTTATGCTTGCTAAACAATGACGTACTTAAAATTATTAACAGCGAAAAACAAGCCAATCTGAATGCAGAATTAATATAATACCATTCCTTTATAATAAAAATTTAAAAAAAACATTTCGATTACCAGTGTCAGTGAAGTGGTAAGAAAGGGTTGATTGAAATAGTATACTATGGTAGTAATTCGAGTGCCAATTTCTTGTCTTTTTCATGACTTATGTATGCTATTAAGATCTTAAGAAAAAAACGAATTTTAACTTAACTTGAATGACAGAAAAACAAAACAATCTGAACGTAGATTAAACACAGTGTTTAACCAAGCCTCTCTAAGAAACGTTTCGATTAATTCAAATGACATCGTGTTGTGCAGAAAAAAAAGTTATTACTTTATACTACCTGAATGGCACAACGTATGCAGTCTTGTTCCCTACTTAAGTACTTTAACAATGTTGGTACACAATGGTTAAAAGATGGTTCTCGATTTTATTTCTAAACATTGTTTTATACCTTTAGAATTATTTGTAATTATGATTTTATGTATATCTATAATTTTGTGTGGCTCTCGGTACATTACTGTATCTATATTATGTGTCATTATAATTCATGCATATAGTTGTAATGGTCGTCTGTGATAAAGACCTTAGATAGCTAAATTATATACACGGGTATAAAAATTCTATTTTAAGACATTAGGAGTGTCGATTGCACAGAACGTAGGTGTTTACCATCACTACTAATAATATTCTTAATAACAATGTTTACAAGTTTGGGGGTTCTTTTCCATTGGATAGGTTGGTCAGATAGGTTTTTTGAAGTATTAAGTTATTTCCGTTGGATAGGTTACGTCAGGTGAGTTCTTTAAAGATGTGTAATATTTGCAAAATGTCATGCAGCGAGTAGGTGCAAATTTTCACTCGTTTTGCTTGTGTATGAGTAGGTAGGGCTGGACAATTTTTATTCTTACTTCTGTTACGTGTAGGCTCGTACAAAAGTAACAAAAGAAAAGAGTGAAGTCAACAAGCTTTGTAAATTTAATAAAATAATTTATATCCCTAGCAAACAAGGTCAAAATATGAAATAGGAATTACGGTTTGTGAATCTAATCCAAAAATTAATTCTAGAATTCAAAAATATAAGTCCTATCACTAAAAAGTTCTAATTGAATCCAAGTTCGAATCTCGATGAAGTTCCAATATGGAAGGCGATGACGTCCTCTATAGCCAGTTTGTGTTGATGTGTCAACAGTTCATTGTTGAGTCACCAAGAATATAATTCCGACTTTAGAATTCCGAACAATTTTTTGTAAATGTCTTTATCCAAGAATTTTGATGAAAAAGAATATTTGCTAGGGTGAATAAATTATTTTAAATAAAAAAATCAATTCAAATGGCAAAAACAGGAATACGTTTCAGCCTCAAGGTATTATTTTACAACTGACTTAGAAACACTGAGACTGAGAATTAAACCCAACTAAAACGTCATTTCAGACCTGCGAGATGGGTACGTGATCACTCACTACAAGTCAATTAGCACATAGGGTATAATAGTCCTAGCTACGAATCAGATTCCCACACTAGAAATGAATTTAAAAAATAAAACTGTTTACAACAGAGCTAACACGTGGACTGAACATGACCTTGGTAATAACGAATCATTTTCACTTAGTGTTTACAAAATTGGAACCAAGGTCAAGAACTAGGTCAGCGAAAAAATACAATGTAGCAATCATTTTGCGTTCTAATCAGACTAAATGAACTGAATTTTTCTAGAAGTATGTCAAATCCAGTGAATAAAGTTATTACAATAACATGTAATGAAATAAAAATAAAATAAAAGAGAATTTAAAACTAACACACAAGTACTTTAATTACATATACGTAACACTTCCCCCATAAAGAGAAAGAAAGATTTATATAATAAATTTTTCTTTTTACCATATGTAAATTATACATGAGGTAAAAAAAAATTACATAAAAAGAACTCTTATGAATTATATATAGTGTACACGAAACAATATTTATATACACGGGAAAGTGCATCTGCATTCAAATTGTCTTTTCCCGTGAAGTGCCTGATGTCAAGATTATATTCTAGTACCTGGGGAACCCTTCATTCCGCCCGACATTACTTTATATTGATAGAGTACATCTGGAGTCACAAATGCCGAAATTTCCTTTGCCCTTTCCGTTAGTGGAATTTGCCAAAATCCTTTCAGAAAGTCAACTTTGGTGACATACTTTGCATTTCCAATTTTACAATACAGTCATCGACTCTTGGTAATGGAAATTAATCTGTCTTACTCACACTGTTCACCTTCCTATAATCAGTGCACATACGGAAAGTTTTATCTGGTTTCGGAACAAGTATACATGGTTAACTCCAATCAGTTTTACTGGGCTCTATGAAATCATTCTCCAGTAAATATTGAATTTTCTTTTTCAAGTATTCCTGTTTGAGAGGGTTCATCCTGTATGGGTGTTGTTTCACAGGTATAAAATTCACAATTTCAACGTCATGAAAAATTTTGTTTGTCTTCGTAGGAACATCTGGAAATAAGTGACAATATTCAAATAATAGCTGTTTACGTTCATTCCTTTCCTGTTGTTGCAAATATGAAAGTTTCTGGTCCAGATTTTTCATAATTTCCGAATTCCGAAGATTTGTCGCTCCAAAATCAATAGTGTCCGATTGAATTCCTTCACTTAATTCTTCAGTGAGTGGGACAGGTACAACTAAATTATTTGTATGATTTACTTGGCTATCTCTTTCAGTATACTAGTACTCCATTAATTTATTTAGATCAGAGTACTATTATTATAATTTAACTCAGTCATTTTCTTTTTAACTTTATAAGGGCCGTAAAATCTAATTTGAAGAAAATTTTGAAGAATGACCAAGAGAGAATGAACTCAATTACAAGACTCAAAATTTCTCTCAAGTAAAGTTCTGTAAAACCATAATTTCACAATTTTGAATCAAACTTATCAGAAGCTTGATTTTTAAAAGTTGTGCTAGACTGAGTTTTAGAAGGAGTCGTATTGGGCTTGAATACCTTTCTACCAGTAGACTGCTGAGTGCAAGACTTGGTTACAAAAGAAACTTTATGAGCTAAAGAATACTCGTCAGCAGCACGAGCAGCATATTCCAAGGTTTCAATCTTATGCTCATAAACATACATCCTAATGTCACTATGGACACAGTTCCTAAATTCTTCAACTTACATGAGTTATCTGAGACTTTCGTAATCTTTGTAATCCTTTCTTGAAGAGCACCACCTATCAAATTGTTGTGCTTTTTCCCATGCAAATTCGACATAGGTTTGGTCAGTTGATTGTCTAGAATTCCTGAATTTTTGCCGATAAGCCTCGGGGACTAACTCATAACCCTTCAAAATACAGTCTTTAACCACATCATAGTCAGCACTCTGCTGTAGTGACAGTGCAATGTAAATATTTCGAGCTCTACCAGTAAGTACACATTGTAATAATAAAGTCCAGTACTCCCTTGGCCACTTCCAATTTTCAGCAACTTTTTTAACAGAAGGAAAATATGTGTCGACTTCTTTTTCCAGAAAAGGGGGTACTAACTTGATATTTTTGAAAACATCAAAAGTAGGGGAGTATTTTCCTTTTGCCAGCTCTAATTCTTTTAACCGAATTTTCATTTCCCTTTCTTTCTTTTCTCTTTGTGTTTGCATTTGCATTATCCTACCTGCTTTTCTTTCTCAAATTGCATCTGTCTTACTTCCCTTTCTCTTTCCATGTGTATCTTTACTATTTGAAACTTAACCTGTCTGATCTCTAATTCCAACTTTTGTAACTGTACTTCCATTTTCAAAAAGTCCAAACACTCCTGGGTAAAATATTTTAAAATTCTCTACTTTTGATCATATTGCGAAAACAACCTGTTGATTCCACTACAATTTCAAACAAAATATGAAATAGTTCTTGGGATATAAAATATTCTGAAACCTAGGGAATTTAAATTTTAAAAAGCAATTTTCTGAAATATTTCAACCAAAATTCATATATCCAAGGACGAGAACCCCAATTTTCCTTTGTTAAGTGTAGGCTCGTACAAAAGTAACAAAAGATAAGAGTGAAGTCATCAAGGTTTGTAAATGTAAAAAAAAAATTTATTTCCCAAGAAAACAAGGTAAAAATATGAAATAGGACTAACGGTTTGTGAATCTAATCCAAAAATTAATTCTAGAATTCAAAAATATAAGTCCTATCACTAAAACGTTCTAATTGAATCCAAGTTCGAATCTCGATGACGTTCCAATATGGAAGGCGATGACGTCCTCTATAGCCAGTTTGTGTTGATGTGTCAACAGTTCATTGTTGAGTCACCAAGAATATAATTCCGACTTTAGAATTCCGAATAAAGTTTTGGTAAATCTCTTTGTCTAAGAATTTCGATGAAAAAGAGTATTTTCCAGGGTGAATAAATTATTTTAAATTTTAAAAAACTCAAACTCAAATGGCAAAAACAGGAATACGTTTCAGCTTCAAGGTATTATTTTACAACTGACTTAGAAACACTGAGATTGAGAATTAAACCCAACTAAAACGTCATTTCAGACCTGCGTGATGGGTCACGTGATCACTCACTACAAGTCAATTAGCACATAGGCTATAATAGTCCTAGCTACGAATCAGATTCCCACACTAGAAATGAATTTAAAAAATAAAACTGTTTACAACAGAGCTAACACGTGGGCTGAACGCATAATTTTCACTTAGTGCTTGCAAAATCGGAAAAAGGTCAAGAACTAGGTCAGCTTAAATACAATGTAGCAATCATTTTGCATTCTAATCAGACTAAAAGAACTGAACTGGATTTCTATAAAAATGTCAATCCAGTGAATAAAGATATTACAATAACATGTAATGAAATATAAAAAAAAAGTAAAAGAGAATTTAAAACCAACACACAAGTAATTTGATTGCATATACGTAACACTTCATATTTCTTTTTGGAACATCAAGTCTATAGATATATTTAATGTTGTGTTTAGATATTATTTGTGAGGAAACCTTTGTTTACATTATTTATTGGAACTGCAAAGTACTCGTTGGACTAAAATATTATTCTGAGACTATTATGAAGTGTTCAAAAGAGTTCTGGACAATATCATTTTGATGCAGTTTTTTTCGCAGACCAGTACATTCGAGGATCTTAAATTCATTCCTTACATTCAATTCTTTAGAAAATGTGAGAAAACACTTAGAATTATTTTGGATTTAATTCATAATGCCGTACGTGTAAGTTGTTCTTGACTATACATTTGATAACTTTCATACTTAAATTATGTTTTTAAAGTTTTAACAATAGAAATGATTTCATATTTTACAACATTGGTAAGAGATGGTCACGCATTGTATAAACGATTTTCTGGCTTCATGATTTTTCATGAATCCTGGAAAATATAATGTTCGGATCTTAGTGCCTATTTATTTAAGTATCAGATTATAAATTATGTTACATCTAGGACACGAGTCTACCGTTGGGGGAATAAGAAATATAACAGCGGATGATTATCTAATAAAAGGGTTAATTTTTTAAAGTATTAATTTCAAGAACTTTAGTTATGGTACTATATATGACAACAAAAATAGGTGCTTTTATTTTGATATCCAGTATTTCAACAATATGCATTGGAGATTCTCAACGAACATGTTCACAACTACATGGCTAAAACTGGAAAAGGGAAAAATAACTGGGTGTACTATTCCAGTGATTTTGTTTGTAATAGGAATGGACCTCATCATCATAGCCCTTGAAAGAGAATCCAGAGGTCCCCAAACAGAGTCAGGTATTCGTCTCCCTTCCAATAGAAGGTTTATGGATGATATGACGATAACAACACAGACCCACATCCAAGCTAAATGGATTCTCAAAGCTTTAGCGAAGACTATTGGTTGGGAAAGAATGAAGTTTATACCGATGAAGTCCATGCGTTTGGTTGAATAGAAGGGGTGCGTCACAAACCAGTTCACATAGACGATACAGGGCAAGGACATACCTACCAGACAATCACATCGAATGCTTTGGAGAATGGTTCGACTCACCATGACAGATATGAATAATTCAGGAAGACTCCTGACGTTCTTTGTAGAGGATTACAAGGTAGCAAACATAAGATATTGCCTGACCCTTAAGGAATCGAGAGACGAGAATATCACCGGTGGTAGCATTATAGTACGAACTGGAAGAAAATAGTCTGTGAGCCAAGCAGTGGACCAAGCAGAGAGCAGTCCAAATGGGGATCCAAGCAAATTGGATTAAGTGGTCACTACAAGAAAGGAAACGTACATGAGAAAATATTTGGAGATATAAAAAATTGCAGCTGTAGATACTGTTACGATCAATGTATGACCTCTTACCTTCACCAGCCAACTTAGTGAGGTGTATACTCTTAGAACACCCATCGTGTCAGCTGTGTCAAGGAAGAGGAACACTCGCTAACATATTCTCAGGATGCCAGGTTGCGCTGAGGCACGATCTCTACAGGTGGAGACACGACAAAGTACTCAGATAGATTGTTGATATCCTTGTAAAAAGGCTTATTAAGAGAGTCCTAAAAAAGTTAGTTTGCCGGTTGATTAAGTTTGTTAAAGCGGGACAACAGGATAATACCGCAGCACCACGGTCCGCGGAGCACCAAACGGGTATTTCCTGACATCGGTCAGACATCCCTACGCCCTGATTTTGTCATCTGGTCACCGGTTGCAAAGAAAATGATCTATGGGAACTTGCTGTGCTGTGGGAAAAGAGGACAGAAGATGTTCATGAGAGAAGGACCACGAAGTACCAAGAGTTGGTAGAGTCTTGCAGGGGCAGAGGATGGAAGTTGGTTGTAGAGGTTTTCCGAACCCGTCTGTCTCGAGGGTGCTCAGTGTATTGAGAATAAATGGAATGGCACGCACGTCAGCTGTCTAAGCACTGGACAGGGCCGCAGTGAGAAGGTCTATTTGGCATTGGCTTAGACGTAAAGACAACACATATCAGCCATCACAGATGGCAGTACCTGATCACTACTACTACCCCGCCATCTGGAGGGTGTTCCGAAATAAGGAGCGAAACATCCATAGAAAGATGGACGCTCGGCTGATGAAGTCTACGGACAGCATTTAAACACTGTACACTATTTGATTATCTGACTATTTGACTTTTCGATTTAAGATTTACGTAGTCGTTT
>JAECUM010001670.1:0-35919 GCA_016617855.1 Megalonaias nervosa | reverse complement strand
GAATAAATTCGTTCAAACGCTGCTGAGGCTTCAGTTGCTATTTTAGACGATAGCGGTACAGCCTCTTTGTATCTACTTGCAACATCTACGACAGTCAACGCGTATTTGTATGTGCGCCGTTTATGTACTTCATGTGGTAAAAGGAAGATATCTGCCTGATGAACTTCGTTGGGTGTGCTGACATCAAACCGTCCATGTAGAATCGTTTCTTGGGACGTGGAAGATAAATTTGCTATATGGCCTGTCGCAACAACCAATCTGCGGCTACAGCTCGTGTGACACCTGCTGCATCGGCGAGTTTTCTAATTGCTACTGTACCTCTCCAATATCCTCTTGGACTATAATAAATCGATTCCATTATGTAATTGTTGGCATTTAAATGTCAGCTCTCAACACTATATTACCTTTCATCGCCAATCATATCAACCAATTCGCGAGTGATTCTCGTATGTTTTTCTTCTTTATCGAATTCAGAATGTGAATCAGCTTGATATTCGCGATATGTCATTGTTGTAAATCTGGATTTTTATAAGCGACATCATGAACATGGCACGTTTGATCAATCGCATTTACCGGAAATTCGCCTGGGTTTGGTTGATTTTTTTCGTCAAGTCGAATATCAAGGCGAGTTCCAGGACCACAATAATTATATCATGGAAGATGTTTTCGCCAGGATACTTAGTCCATGGCGTTCCAGGTGTTTTCCCGAGTGCCTTAGCAATATCGCCAGCTTTTTTTGCAACAGGAATACTCACAAACTTATATTTTTGTGTGCCGCATTTTACGCATTTACATATAAGTGCCGATTTGTTATTTTTCAACGTGATTGCTCTCAGAAATTTTGTACCAGTGACTGTCTTGCATCGAACACAATATAAACTCATGATTATAAATGATAATATATTTGTACAATATGAACGTGATTGACTTTTAAGCAACACGTGAGGAAACACCGGGCGAGCATCATCCAATGTTACCAAATTCCATTCGAGCTATTATAATTGGTCCATCTGGGTCGGGTAATACCCAGTTGTTGCTCAACCGGATAATGAGGTGGCTCAAATGGGACAAACTTTATTTAGTAGCGCCATCCTTGGATGACCAACGATGCTATAACGTTCTTAAAGAATTTAATGAATCTGCAGCAACTGAAGATGATGTTATTGAATTTATCACAGACGTTGATGAAGCGCGTTCGTCGAGGATCTTAACGGGGATATCAACAATCCAGTGGTTTACGACGATGTCATGCTTGACAAACATGCATTTCCAGCCAGAATATTTTCTTGGAGCAGTCACAAAAATGCAGATGTTATTTACGTTACTCATCGGCATATTCAGATTCCCAAAGTGATCAAAGATAACTGTAATTTTTTGATTATTTTCAACGGTGTTGATATAAATACGTTGCGAAATATTCATTAGACATGGTGTCCAGCGACATGGACATAGGTAAGTTTAAAATCTTCTTCGCACATGCTCAGAAACCTCGCATGGATTCATCACGATAAGTTTAGACGATCTAGCAACAAGTTATCGATTTGGTTTGGATAAAATCTTTTGTTAAAGAAATACATTTGTTGTATAATGAACCAGGAAAATATTAACTATCGAACAATTGCAGCAAGATGCTCTTGCGATTCAACTCGATGTTGGAAAAATCAAACGATGATTTTGAGATGATACAGAAGCGACGTGAAGAGGGCAGATACACTAGCGGCAGAGGACAAATTTATCAAATTACTCCAAGGCGAAATGGAATTGTCATTGGCGGATTTACACGAACAACATGATACAGATAAATTTGTTCCATTGGCAAGTACCATTGAGAAAATACGATCGGATTTTTCTCGACAATATGAAACTCGAGCGGCTGTGAGTGCAGGTGCGAGACAGCTAAAACAACTTCCATTGGAATCTATTAAGATTCCTGCAGAATGAGAAGCATTCCCTAAGGAGTAATAACCTAAACAAAAAAAAAAAAAAAAAAAAAAAAAAAAAAAAAAAAAAAAAAAAAAAAAAAAGGGCAAAAAATAGGGTTTTTTTTGTTGTTTTGTTTTTTGTTTTTTTTGTGGGTTTTTTGGTTAATTATTTTTTCATCATAGTGTTCCGTTATGGGCCGTCACGCACATACAAACTAACGGTCAATTCGTCACCACGTGTATACAATAAATTACCATTTTGGTCGGTTAAATGAAAACGTATTCGTGACAGCGATGGATTATGACATCGTAAATAAACGGGATTGTTGGGCACCGACACAGTCAAATGACCCGGCGGAACATCTGGAGAAAAGCTGTAAAGAACATATCCCTGCTGGTTCTGCCCTTGTTATGCTTGTCAAGACACGGTATAGCTACCGTCGACTGCGTCACGCACTAAATTTACAGAAATCGTCAACGTGATGTTGACAATACCAGGCGATACAAGGCGACCACCGCCTGTTGGATTGTTATTATGTCGGAGAATATCTGGAGGGCCTCTTATTTTGACCCATACCGCAGAGAGTTTTGGAAAATATTCGTAAATTATAGCTCCAAGATCCCGCTGAATTTTTGTCAAAATCAAACCCGGGTATTTTGAACGTACGCAATTGATCATCAGTGATCTTAAAATAATCAAGCATTTTTTGGTGTGTAAAATCCTCCTCCTCTTCTAGTCATTGTATCACCAAGTTGAATTACTGTTTCTAATAAAGAATTGTGATAGAATTCTGTATCAGCTTTCAAAATGTTCATATGTTCTACTACACTAATGATTTCTTTTTTAAGATCATCATTTGCATATTCTAGTATATACTTTTTTCAAATACTTTCCTTAGATATTATTGGGCATGCACATGTTCATGCACCCTTTGTTCGGCAAAATATTTACTAGAAATCCCATTTTTGTACTCCTATATTAATTGTGTTTCTGACGCTGTTCATTCACTATAACCCCATGAATGGTATGTTTTCCTGTCACTTCCGATAATTGTTTTATGTGAACGATCTCCAGAAGCTAACCATTCATCGTGGTATCTATATTTCGGTTTATCTGCATACATTCTTCCATCTCTATTATCAAAACTTATTTTTCTGAATGCTTGTCTGTCTGATATATAATCATATCGCGCCGGTTGTGGCGGTCCAGTATAAATCGGCTCTTCCAATGGCCATCCCAGCACAGTTCTGATGGACGATTTATATACGTGAACGGCGTAATTTGATTCCGTGGAATCCCGTGTCAATATTTCAATGGGGGCGCTTAACATTGGCTCGTGTACTTTAATAGCGATCTTTGATGCTTTTCCTGTTATTGATTTCATTCTACGTTGAAGTTCATCATTGATTTGTTCGATTTGATATGACCCTGTTGGGATGGTAACGACTTCCCAGATTGGGGCTTGCACACCAGTTGCGTCAGCGGCCATTTATGCGAGAATACCATTGAATTATTAGCGTCTAATACACCAAATCATTTTTCTCTAATGTCTGGCCAGCTATAATGAAGTCGTAATTGTGCCAGTGCGATCTCAAGTGACCGACCTTTAGGAGCTTTTATCGGAGTTGGAAAACCAATTTCGAATTCTGGCCGTGTTGATATCTGATATCATTGTGGCCGGCGGCGGCGTTGTGTTAGCGATAATTTGTTCCAGTCGTGTCATTATTTCTGCGGTCATTATTATCTATACGGCGAATTCTAAATGTGGTGTTGGCAACGTTGGCAACGTTGTTGCCCGCACTGGTATATTTGCGTTCTTATGATGCCAATAATGAATACCCCTGATCGCAGCAAATTCATTGTCTGATATTACACCATCGTTTAACCCCGCCGACAGTATCGATGTTATATTTATACACGCATATGTCGCCGCGTAAGTTTTTTATGTGTGCTTACGCAATTTTTTACTGGTACATGTAGATATTTTTTCGCGACGCTATTGAGTATATCAGCAACACCACCAACAAAAGAGATATCGATTCCAACCACAGGCGGTATCACGTGCGTCGCTGATAATGTGCCAATTAACGTTGTTGTTCCAGCGACTAGCGAGGAAACCACGTATACCGCATTGTCGATGACGATGGTTCGTCGGCAATATTTTTTTGTTGTTTTATCGTGTGCTCGTCGATGATTTCTTCCAGCAACACCTTCCACGCACATGCTTGATTATACCGAAAGGACTGTGTCGGATTCATTATGGTATATACTAAGTTACCAATTGAGGTGTTTTCGCGACGAATTCCAGAGGCTATCAATACGTCGTTGAGGTTAATTTTTTGTTTTCTGGATCCAGTATGAATGTTTCATTGTCATTTTGATTTAAAACGACTCAGACGGTTTCGGAAAATCCGGTGGAATGACGCCGTAATTATCATAAATCTATCGGTGCTAAACACGGAGAACTTTTACACCCCGGTAACCTGAGCGGTATATCTGACAGTGTTGTTTTCTTGTGACCATGTTGCTGATCCAGCCGCCACTGTATATACCATATTGATGAGAGGAATCGTGTTAATTACACCATCGGCCATCTTTTTGATTTTATCGAGTTCAGTGTTTATCGAATTGATTCTTAAGTTGATGCTATTGAGCTCATTGTTAATAATTTCGATTGTTGTTTTAACGTTGACTAAATCAACAAGTTGTGTGCGAATTTCAGCTAGCTTAGTGTCGACGACCGTTGGATTTCCAAAGAAATTATCCATGGTTCTTTTTATGTTACTACGAAAATTTGTAAACGAGGTTACATGAAGCTTATATTCAGATCTGAACGTGCTCAGTCCATCATTGATTGTCATTAACGATTTCATCATTGGGATGTTGCTGTTGTCCACTTATTTCTTCTTTGCAACGTCATCGTTTGATACTGGTTCTCTCAAATTAACAATTCTATTTCCGCTCATGTTGAGATTGTATCACCTTCTTTAGCAACGCATATACTAATCTCAGTTCTGATTGTGGAGTTGTTATTCTCCACGTATATTTTTTTGTTGCCACGTCATCGTCTAATTTTGGTTCTCTCACATTGGTAATTGTATTTCTGCTCATGTTGAGATCGCCATACATTATATCTCCAATTCTTCTAATACGTCCACTAATATATTCCATAATTGTTAGAATTGATTCCTTCGAGTTTTTAATTTTACCTGTTTTAGTAAAAATCACTAAGTTATCTTCAGTCGCGCCTGGAACTCGCAGAATAACATCTGTCAATGGGATATTAACCGTCCTTGCTGATCCTGAAAAACCACAACTTCATTTGTGTCAACATCGGCGAGAAGCAAAGGATTAGCAAGTTTATCTCGTGTTGCATATTTCGATAAATCAATGTCACCCTGGGCCTTGCCGCTAGTAGATCGTTCGTAAATATCTACCATTATAAACTATTAACCTGTTTCAAGTGACGCTGGACGGCTATGCCGTCTGGTGGTATACTCATGCACAACTTTATGAGGCGGCGCTGATGACCTTGACACAGCGTTACGTACAGCAGGTACTTCTATATCGCATATTGGTGGATTCGTTATTGTTTGTGTTGGCAATGTTCAGTACCAGACTGGAGTGCTTTGCACTCTACTGATATATTGCAAAAATTCTCTCGGTGGTGCCAATCCATACGAATCAAAATAAACAACTCCACGTAGATCAACCGCGTATGCAACCCAATGAGTACCAGGGCGGGATCTTTCATCGAGATTAATGATACCGGTTTCAACACTTTTTGGTTTTTCTGGTAATTGATCACGCATGAAAACACCTCTGAAGTTTTTTATGTTTAATCGCCGAGCACAATCAAGTAAATCAAAACTGGACATGGGAAGCTTTAAGGAAGCGTCCCCGGCAGTCTCAGACCTTCATCATATTGCGTTCCTGGTAATCTTAGACCGAGTCCTTTTTTTGGAAGTGTTTATGCAGTGTCGTGACACTCCATGTCCTGTTGCTTTTTTCAGTGCCATGCCGGCAGCAGTTCCAACGGCACCAAGTGCAGCTGCTTTTTCAACAGCTGGAACTGCGGCAGCAATTAGCGCTGGTAAAGCCACTAGAAACGGAAATATACCGCCAGTTTTTGTTGTGTCGCTGATCGCATTTGCAGAAAGTGGAACGCCAGTTTTTGATTTCTTGGCGTCATTGTAGTGTTTGAGCTGACATTCAGTCAACGATAATTTATTTGGGCCCTGCAACGCCGCTGATTTCAGAGTTATTTTTGCCCCAGATCCAATTACATGTTTGGAAAACACATGTTCGGAAAACATTTACATGTACGGAAAACATTTACGTGTTTTCTACGGGTGCATCAGCCACTCTCATTCGTCCACCAACACCTTCAAGCAACTTTGTGGGTTTTTTTTATGATAGTATAACAACGATTGCTGTGTAACCACCAGGACCAGCCGGGATATCATTAACAGTAGCTCGCACGTGTATGTCAACGACAGAATGTCTGAACAAATCCAGATGTTCCAACGAAAAATAGTAGATTGGATACAGCGTTAAGAAATCACGCTGAGATATCTGCAAACCAGAATCAACATTCTGATTACGTCCCATAAATCTCATCAAACTATGATACGCCTGTGCTACGTTGTTTTGTTCTAAATTCAGTAATATGTCTTCGGATGGTTTCTGATGTCCATTTATCCTCAGCGAAATCTTAGACACAGCTAATCTATCAAACACCACCGGGTTTCGTTCTTGATTTTCTAATCTTGTGTTACCTTGAAACGCAATGAATAGATGTCGTGGTGCTGAAAGTCCCTGTTGAGACTCTGTCTGCCACGCAAATAAATTTGCTGTGCTTGTAACTGAGTCTGTGGTCATTGTCAGCCACGACAAGGTTGACTTGCCGCCGTTATCTATGAACGATAACTACTGAGCTTCTTCTGTGATCGATGGAGTCATTGCTGGCATCCACAACGCAAATTTTGTAAGTATTACTTTACCTGCAGCTGCAGCATTATCTCGCCAAATTGCATCCTTGTCAGTGGACTTTCGGACTAACTCAACTATATGTTTGGCTCCGAACATAACTTTTCCAGCATGTCTGCGACAACGGTATCACACATCTGTATCTACGTTGAGCATCAGTTTGAGATCGTCGTGCAGCAAAGCCCAAGTTAAATTCTGGATTAACGGCGGTGACTACCGGGGCTACGTCAGCGTCAGCGTTTTCGGCATGGTTTCTTGGTCGTCCTATGTTATATTGTGTATGATTAGGTTGGTCAGCAACATCTTTCGAAAACATAATTGATGGACCAGCAGACCTTGAATAATTATCAGAATATCTTGCAAGGCCGAGGATCATCGTAGCAACAAATATGTCATTGTGAAATACTTCGATTTGTCTACTATCAGTCATAGACGTGGCACTTTTAAATAACGCCAAAACACCATTATTAACGAATCCACATTTGTCATCTGCAGCGTATGGATTATTGTTATAACTCAAAAATCTACCCTGAACTTCAATAAATGCATCGGCGGGCAAGAAATGCCTGTATGTATCTTGGACTTTGTTACGTATACGTAATTAAATTGCTTGTGTGTTAGTTATAAAATTCTTTTTACTTTTAATTTTGTTTCATTACATTTTATTGTAATGATTATTTTCACGGGATTCGATATTTTTTCAGTAAATTCAGTTTGTATAGAACGTAAAAGCTATTGCAATGGCATTATTTTTAGCTCATTTTGGTTCATAGAGTTTGTAAACACTACGCGAAAACGATTGGCTATTGCCAAGGTCATTTCGGCCTACGTGTTAGTCTGAATAACGTAGCCTTTGCGTGAAGTACCATGTGATCTAAAATCGAGGCTTAAAACAGCTATTTTATACTAGATCGGGAGAGTCGTTCTTAACACCTTGAGGAAACAAGGTGTTCCTAATTGTTGTCAGTTTGATTTTCATTTGTTTTTGGAATTTAATGATTTATTCTCTAGGAAACTAGACAAGTGTATATTTTTATAAAAAGTTCTGGGACAAAGAAATTCAGTGGAAATTTATTCTGGAGTTATACGGAAACATAAACTGTGATTCAATCGAGGATCTGTTACCACCAGTACAACGGTCTCATCTGACGTCATCGCCTCCATATTGGAATTTCATCGAGATTCGAACCTGGATTTTATTAGAACTGTTTAGTGATAGGACTTGTATTTTTCAATCTTAGGATTAAATTTTGGATTATATTCACAAACCGTAAGTCCTATTTACAATTTTTACATTGTTTTCTAGGGAAATAAATTATTTTGTTAAAATTTACAAAGCTTGTTGACTTCATTCTTTTCTCTTGTTATGTTTGTGCGAGTCTACACGTAACAGACTTGTAGTTCGATTCGCCCAGGTTGGTTTGGTTCTTGTGCTTCATAAGAATAATATTGATAATCACACACAGACTCATCCTTGAGTTCTGGTGCTTCCATGTCAAATGCTGGATCAGATAAACGTTTGAACATTTTTATTATATTCGTTGCTGTCTAAAACGACGTTCCAACATTGATCTATAAGTGGTTTATCAGCGACGACGATGGGCCAGACCACTACCTGCTATTAAGTTTGCGGTTATGTTTTTTTTTTTTTTTTTTTTCTTTCTCGTGGGAGGCTTTGTTTGTCAGAGATGGCACGCCAGCTAATTCTTTCAACCGCTCACATGCGGATTGATTTATTATTTTGCTGACACTTTGGTGGCATAATTTTCGGTGCTGAGCAGTTTCACTAGAATGCTTAATTCAATGCTGGGCAGTTTTACTGGAATGCTTGCGCTGGAATGTTTCACATTCTGCTGTGGTTTTCGTCGTCCTTATTCTGTAAGTTTGTCTTTGATCGACAAGAATGTTTTACCAGCAACTTGACCAATAATGATAATACCCTTATCATGAACAAATTCGATGGCTTTCATGCCTAATTGCTTTCCAGTCGGAATAGCTTTTGGGGTTATCCTTCTAAATAAACCTTGAATAACATCTGCGAGTCCGTCTCCGCAGATCATTTTAAACCGGTAATCGTGAATTTATCACCCTGACGCTCTCGAGTCCACGTTGGGCATTGGGCATAATCATGTTATTTTGTTATCGCTGATCTAATTAATCAATTACTGTAGTAATCGTCGGTAATTTCATCGATCAGCACCCGATAGACGCCACAGGTAAATAAACGCTGACAAAAGCAGCTGATTCGTCGATTATTTCGTGGGAATTGTTGCCAGCTCGTCTTTCACCAATTAAAATTTCTAGTCGATCAACATCATCGAGGATGTTATTGGGACAAAGTTTATCTTGAATCACCTGCGATCCAGCGATCACGTTGCCACTTTGTTTCCTACGACGTCGATCGCGAGTAGCAAGGCCACTTCCGGTTGCTTCTTCAGGTGGTTCTCGTTCTGGTTCAGGATAGCGCTGCTGGAGTGCCTCTGATGCAGATTTTCTCTTTCCTTTTTGTTGTTTTAGACCTAGTTTTTACACTTGATTTCATTCTTTCTTCTCTCGCGTTTTCAAGTTTACGGTTCATTTCTTCCTGTTTTGCATCCCTTTCCGATTCTACACTTGCAGCTTATTCATCTACTGATTTTTTTTTTGAAAGATTTCAAAATCATTGTCGTCCCTTCTGACTTGCTGAGTATTAGCAGCAATCCAATATGCCCAATCGGCGGATTTTAGACTGTAAACAGGTTCAGGTTTTGCATATAGATCTCTATGACTATATCCATACGTGGTAATATCAAATACTTGGTATGGATCCCTGATAGCGCCAATACTCTCCTCAATAAATTTATCTATTATGTTAGTTCTACCTCACTGTGGTGCTGGTGGTTGAACTTCGGGTGCTGGTGGTTGAATTGGTGGTGGAAGTGGTTGAAGACGGCCAGCAATATCAGCAGGTAATGTCTCAAGAGTATTTTGTGTTGCCTCAGTCGCTGTAACAATTGTTTTGGTTGGTTCAACAATTGGTTTAAATAACTGCTCTGTACCCTTTGTAAATTCCACATGAGCTTCCATGCGTTGTTGCAGCTGCTGTTTTACAGAATCACAGACTGGAAGATACTTCTTAATTGCATCAAGTCGTTTTCGAGCTAATTTAGCTGTGAGATTCCATGGTAAGCGCAGAATCACTCATTATTATTATTATTATTATTATTATTATTATTATTACATTATTATTATTATTATTATTATTATTATTATTATTACAACAACGATTTAATTACAGACCATTAAGTCAGCAGATATACAAGGTTATACTGTATTACTGTAACGTAACGTAATTTTTTTCCAACCACAATGAATTGCCGGAATCTCAATTCTACTCAGTTTAGTCATGCCCACGTCACGTGTTTGACTGCGCTAAATATACATATGCGCTATTAATAACACGCATGGTTTCACACACCCATCCATGTGTCTGTCTGCGCTAAATATACCTATATGCTATTAATAACTCGCTAAGATTTTCAAGTCAAACATAAATTTTAAAATACTAGAAAAGTGACAAATAAATTATACGATCTAAATGCGTGTGCATGTTTAATGTCTGTCTGTCTGTTTAATAACTATTGATATCGCTGTGATTATAACTATATATTTAATTTCAGCTGTCTATTTTTAAGAATCCAGTTGCTGAGTGGTTAAGTCGAATCTATCAGTGGAATGTACTTCATGGGTTCGATTTCAAAACGCGGTAGATACATTGTTAGCGTCAGCGACAGATACTATTTTAGTGGTGGCCCCGCCCCAGGCGCTCGAAAGTCAACCGGAAAACGTATTGATTACCAATAATTTGCGCACACCCCCACCAGTAAAAACAGGTGGTGGTACAGTTATTGCACCCCGCGGGTTTAGCCTGGGAGTGGGTGTGCAACAAATTATTGGCAATCAATGCGTATCCTGTTGACCGTAGAGCCGTGGGGAGTGCGAATTTATGGACAGCCCTCTGAATTTCTAGTATTTCATTTCATATCTAGGAATTCACGGTAGGGGGTATGTCCATGTGACCATAAAGGGAAAACACCTTCCCCCCTCACTTAGTGGTAAAAATAGACTGCAGAGGTAACGAGCTCAAAAATAGCCAGAAATACATAAAGATATAGCCAGCAATACATGGAAAATCTCCAAAAGTAAAAATAGACCTCTTTGAAGGGAACCCATGAAGGCAGAAATTGGCAAAATGAAAACTTCACTGAAAGTACCCCATGAAGGGATCCCATGAATGGATATAAACTGGCACAAACAAAAATGCCATTAAAGGCTACTCCAGAAACGGACCCCATGAAGAGGTATAACTGGCAATAAATTGGCAAGGAACTAAACTGGCACAAACAAAATGCACCGCAGGTACTGACTATTTTTGCTGCTTAAAACAATATAATAATTATTTTTAAAAAATTTTGGGCGAACATGCCCTGGACAATGGATCGGTTGACACCCCCCTCCCAAAAAAAATCGGCCACATATGTTTTTTTGGGGGGTCGGTCTCTCATACAAGCCTCGGATTGGCCTTTGGATAGTTTAATGAGTCAACACTACCTGGCTAAAACAGCAATTCTGAAACGGAGCATTAAATGGGGGCCACCCAACCCACCCCCAAAAGTCTGCAGCACTGTTTTTGGTCGGTTGACCCCTGGACTTTGCATATTTCTTCACCCATATCTGGCCGCCCTTAAGTCGGTTGACCCCCTGTGATGCTGGCGGCCATGTACTAAACTTGGGCCAATATAAGAGCACGTGGAGTGGAATCGTCACAATCGAGGGTATTACGAATTTGTTTATCAATATGTGTAGCTTTCATTGTGACATCACAGCGACATTCAATCCGGATTGTACTGGATCACACCTTTAGGTTCATTTCGTCCAAAAATGTTTACGTACTTTCAACATTGATTTTGCCATATCGTGGCATCTAAATAATGACCTTCCAAAGGAATATGGATATATATGAATCCAAATGAAGTCAATACTTGCCACTTAAAGGTATGAAGAATCAAATTCTAAAAATTTTACACCCATTACTGAAATAATCGGTGTTGAATGCCTACATGACCCTTGTGACTTGTATTATAGTCTGATTCCAACTAATAGGTAACAGGTGTTCTATTTATAGCGCACATAAAGGAAAGGATTCAATGACCAAATCGATCTCGCAAATGTAATTAAAGTAGAAATCCATGAATAACAGCATCACAAATTAAAAACAAATATTATTTAACTTTATATGAATTTTAAATGCAATGTGGACAAAGAAATATAAATATATAAAAACTATTATTATTATTATTATTATTATTATTATTATTATTGAAATATTACTAACTTCAAGACAAAGTTGAACTGTTATTATATTCTTATTTACGTATCAGAGGCATGATCATTAGCAATATTTTGTCAATATTGGTCCATATTGGCTACCATGAAATGAAAATGCATGCTTAACCTTGCAAGGACATGTATATCACCGTCAGTATATGACCTATAATCATCAAATATCAGACGATAAACTGAAATATTTCGTAATCAAAGCCAATGCAGGTATAGCCACGGGGGCGAATAAAGCGAGTTCGACTGGAGTTTTGTATATGCCGATCAACATAATTGCATGCACTTTGCAAAAAAAGTGATGTTCGTTCTTTTTCATTGTGAACTTATAAAAAAATGTTGACATTTTAGAGGAAATTGTGTTGTAGGATTTTTGCGTCCTTACTGTCTGTAGCTTTGCTATCTGTAAACAACCGCTAGACGGCGCGTGTCCAAAATTAATCAGAAAATATCGTTTGCTACAATAATATAGAGCCCGCGATAATACAGCGTTGGAGTATACCGAGATATACATTATGTTGACCGCATCCATGGATCATTTCATAAAATTTAATATAGTTTGTTGATTTTATTTCAATTTTTCAGATTTTTCTAGTCATTTTTAAATGTTAAATTTTTCAAGCACTTTCAGATGATGAATATGAAAATTTCAGACCATGGTCTTGAGATATGAATTACAAATATCAAAATGGGTAATAAATATAAAAATTGCGCGTTTCTTTCTGGTAACTAACATTAAAATATGTTTTCCCATGCAGCAACATGTGCATACATTATGCAGCAGTCTTCGACATAAATACATGTTTTTCTTCAGATCGAGTGAAGAACTTAATTTTAACTAAAACAGATTTCATCTTTTCAAGAAAAAAAAAATATGATTTCCAGAATTAGAGTTCATTTGGTAAGTAATTAGCAGATATATTCTTTGATACCACAGTAAAATAATGCATAAAATTATCTGATCTAGTTAGAGATTCAGTACTTGCATTGGTGATTTTACTTGTTATTCATATAAACATGTTGATGGCTTTTGTACAAGAAAAGTGATTTCAAAAGACAATGTAAATTGTAGATGAAGAGTAATCCAAAATAAAGTTAATTTTCAAGGTACTACACCCTGCCTTCCTTTAATTCACACCTACTCTTTCTTGAACTTTAAGCATGACAGACTGTGATTTAGAATTCACACTAGAAATATGATATCAGCCTTAATTTTTGATGATAAGAGAAAGAAGGGTTTTTAAAACACCAAGGTAGACCTGCCTGTCAAAACAATATGGTATGTAAATGACCTCTCAAGTTCCTCATCATCAGTCTGTTCACCTTCACTATTAGAATGATAATGACACAAGTCAGTTAATACTCTTTTTACGTCCTATGTATGTCTTTTAGTCATGTTCCCATTCTTGTCCTCACGCCCACCCCACCGACACAAAGTATGGAGAAGAGTGAACGCTGAGAATGCCTTCTGATATACAAAATGAAAATTAAGAATATACTAACATTATAAGATAGTTTATTGATTTGTCTGCATTGAAACATTTAAGTTCTAATTTTATCTCCCTACTTCAAAGTTTGGGCACACTATTCGCGGGCAGCACTCAGGCCATGTTGCGTTGATGTTATGGATCAGCTCACAACCGATGACATCTGAAACCAAACCACACCTGGGGAGATAGAAAACACCATTACAGATCAGCCACCATGCAAAGTATGAATTAGAGTGAAAATAATTAGAACTATTTATCATAGATTGCAATGTGTTTGTGATAAAATAACAGCAACATTTATGATATGTCATACAGAAATATTTGGTGACTGTTATTGGACATCCATAAATGTGGAATTCTCTTTGTTTCAGAGTATTTTTGGCAGTGGTAACATTTTGGGAATTTATTTTTAAATGTTGATGCATTAGTTCAAAATAATACATCTAGCTGATCTAAAAACTAATAACTGTACAGTTTATTCACACTGTTGTTGCAATAGTTACATTTCAGACATCATTACGTAACAGTTTTCCATTTAATTTATATGATATATTCTACCAAGAACCAGTTTAAGAAATTCCAACATTGCTTCCATTTCTCTTCATGGAATGGCTGACCAGATGTCCCCTAAATATTCAATCATTTCTGATTCTTCACCAAATGTTCATTTTTTTCTGAATGATGGCACCATCCTCTATATTTTGTACTACTTTTATATAACGAAAAGACATCAAGTCTCCTGGGCTTTAAAATTCCACTCATCTGCTTATATTTATAAATGGTGGCTGAGGGAGGGCAAGTAACTATTTTTCGAGATGCTCGTCCAAATTTCCTCAATTCAAGATTTAGTCAATAGATGAAGGATAAAGCAGGGATGTAGTGCTGTGGGAATGGCATTCCCTTACATATTTTGCACGTTCCCTTTCTTGCGCTCATCATTGTCCTCCTGCATCAAAGTAACACGCATTCCCTCACTTCTTTATCGCATTCTCTCATGTCTTTATTTAACACTACACCAATGGATAAAAGATAATAAGTTTATAGAGGTTGGAAAGTTTTCTGCAATATATAATTCCATGCATTATGGCACTACCTGGATCTGACTTGATCCTTAAATGGCAGGGTGATTTAGAAAATGCTGTTCCAATGTGTTGTTTCCTTTTAATTATAACATGAAGTGAAAGGCCAGAAGACATTAACCATACATGAAAATGTACATGTAAAACAAAATCTTCATACAAATACAACTTGCCTTATTTAATGAGAAATAATTGTGACATAAAATACACATTAAATTATGATGTCAGAAACTTACATTGACTGAGGCACCATTTTCAAATATCCTTCTAGGAAGAACTTTTCTAAAATAAGTGTGGCTACCATTCAGTCTCTATTTCAATAGCATGCGAATAATTTATGATGGCTGTGGCTGGCCTTTTGTGATAAATGTATAATACACAACAGGTATATTTATAAATGTTCATTTTTCACTTTTGGTTTGAATTTCACCATGTATTATTTTATGTCAAATTTAAGTATTGCCATATTTGTATTAAATTTTATATTTTGAAATCCACGTTCTTTGTGTAGCGAGTGAGTTTAATGCTGTCCACTATAAAGTATGTTTCTTTACCCATCCTTACTACATATGTCAGTTGTTTACTTATCTGCAATGAGTGTTATAAAGGCAACACAGTTGCAGTGTCCATCCATCCATCGAGCCATTTCTCTATAAACTTTCAGTGAATTTGTTTCATTAAGGTGCAGGATCTTTGTTTTTCATCATTAGATTATCATCAAAACTTGACACACATGTACATTGGGGGAGGGACATCTCAAGAGGCTGAAGGCCAAGGAGGTCAAAGTCCAAGGTCACAGGGTGCAATTTTTCTTGTGGCGTGGTCAGTTGTTTGTTTTGGGATCAGGCAGTACTATCCCCTGTTGCCATGGATAAATTACCACCAGACACAGTAAACATATTTAGATTGAGATATAACAGATATCACTACTAATGTGGGAGTCAAACATCAGTGTCACATGTGTCAGTTTGTGATAGCTTTGTCCGGGGGGGGGGGGAGGAATCCTACGTAATGTATCAATGGATAGGCATCAGAATTTAAATCAGTTTCATTAATGAACATGACGCATCCTCGGAGGTGCGGGGAATATATCCAATGATCAAAGAGGAAGGTCAAAGGGTGAATCAGTTATTATTTAGGGTAAATTTTTGAATCCTGTATTAAGGGGTTATACATATTCTGTTTCCATGCATGGATTGTTATTTCATTTTGGCATATGCTTGTTTAACTAAAGAATGGGGTAGTTAGAAGGCTAGTGGTCAAGGTCACGGGGGTTGTTTAGTCATATTAATAAAGCCACAGAGGCATTGTTGCAGGTAGGGCAATACATTTACGTATTTGATTACTTTTTGGCAACGGGATTATATAGTTCTAGTCAATAAAAATATCTTTGTTTTCTGTTCTGTTCCTTTTCTGCTATTGTTGAGTTAATCTTTGTTTAAGTCATGAGGCTTAAGATTAATGTGCAGTAAGAATGATGCTGTCACAGTGCCAGTGCCCTTGTGCAAAGAGGTTGAAACTACTATGTGCATGAGAGAGAGAGAGAGAGAGAGAGAGAGAGAGAGAGAGTGTGTGTGTGTGTGTGTGTGTGTGTGTGTGTGTGTGTGTTTGGTTTAATTTACCCACCCAACACACATATAGCCCATGTGGTCACATGAGCATCTTACACAGCCATCATACCATTCTTCACCTGCTGTATAGTTGTCAGGACAGGGCCCTGAAAAAGGATAATGTAATTTTATATTTCATTCTTTACCTTAATATTCCCTATTTAATCACATAATGGATCTTCATGGTATGTAGTACTATCTGAGCATCAAGGATGTTATTAATGTGATTAAAATCCCACATCACCACAATAAATAATTCTGAACATGGAAGATAAGCCATACTATGTCTGCCAGAGGAGAAAGGCTAAAATATATGCCACGTTATGTATGTATACAGAAGAAATATAGTAAGATAATATATATTCGTTGAAAACACAATTCAGATGAAGTGAAGACTGACAGAGTCAGGAGAATAGGAACCTGGATTAATGTAGCATCATCCAAATAAGTTAGGAATCTGTTGATAGGAGGGTGAAGACAAATATATCTAAAGAAGTGAACGTTAGGTTCAGATTTTATCCAGGGATGTGGGTGGCAGTATATATGCACTGTTTTTAGTCCAACTCCTCACATAGTTTGGTTTTGGGCTAACATGCTAGATTTGGAAGTCCCAGATTTGGTAATAGAGGACATTATCTGGAATTCAAAGTATAATGTGAAATGAATGGTTACTGTGTTCCTGCATTCGTACATGGCATGAATTGGAGCTTACCCATATCAGGTGGTATTTTTGTAACAGCAACAAGTTTCAGGTTTTGAGAAGTTTTGTGGCGAACTCTTGCCATAAATTCTCGATTATCTTGCTGGGTAGATTCAAATTTGGATGAACCTCCATAGATATACACTACTCGACTAGGATTACTTCTTTAGTATACAGATAAAAGTCTTACAGTTTTCTGTTGCACGTTTGATTTTACGAATTCAGATTGTAGCATTTATTGTGATGTTTCCACTGGAGGTGTGATCAAATTATGGCTCTACTTGCATCATCAAATATGATGTAATTATGACAGCTATATCATTCTTCCTTATACATAGTTTCTTAAAATGACTTACCTTTTACCTTACACCTGCAGAGTGACATCTTTCTGATTGTAGTTATATTAAATACTTCAAGTGGTGTAATCTCTAACGTAATTAGGTATTAATAGCTGCCTAAAATGATGATGAAGTACATAAAATTGTAAATCAAGATCATGAGGATTTTAAGTTAAATATATATTTAAGCATGTACCTGTCTCTGCCTGATACTCCGCACCCACTTGACTGAGAATTATTTGGAATACTATCTGGCTTATGCTCCACACCAACTTGATTGAATATTATTTCAAGTGCTATCTGTCTGATACTTTACACCCACTTGACTGAGTACTATCTGCCTGATACTCCATATCCACTTGACTGAGTATTATTTGGAGTGCACATCCAGAAGCATAGCAAGTAAACAAGTTGTTTTTTTAAAAAATAACTGGCAGACTGAAAGAAGAAGTATGTTGTGGCTGGAATTTTAACTTCAGTAGAAGTAATAGAGACCTTAAGGTCAGGATTGAGGTAATCAGTGTTAAAATTACCATATATAGAAGAAGATCAATCATGGTGAATGAGTAGGTGTTTGAATTATGTGATAGATGAATGATGGAAAATCAGTTCGACTACTTTAGATTGGAAGACTCAAGACCAGCCTTGAGGTGCAAGGTCTAGTTTATTTTACCAGCTTAGGAAGGAAGTTGTTTCAAATTCTAGTGCTTCTAGGGAAGAAACTGATTATTTCAAGATTGCAAGCTGTTAGGTGATTAAATATTTGTTTTAATCTAACATATTCTACAGATCAGCCATTAAAATAATTATGCAAGAATGAAAAAAAATATAAAAGGTTAATTAGTTTCAAACTCACTTTTCTACGATTGCTAAAAGGGAAGTGATGGCAGGTAAAATAAGATTACTGAAATTATCCAAACTTGGCATGCAGTCTATGCATATATATATATATATATATATATATATATATATATATATATATATATATATATTGTACTTAGAAATCATACCTTAAACTTTCTTGAAATGATTTCTGAAGTTGGAGTTATCTTGGTAAAGCTATATTTTCCTGCTAGACTTATGTTGATTATATGGACTTCTGAAGAAATATGGACTTTGTCCAGGTAATTGGTGTCCCACTTAAGTGATAAATATATACAGTAGAAATTGTGTCTGTGGTGGACATTCTGTAGGTCTGTATGATCTAAAGTGTTGGAGTAGTGATGTTCATATAATCAACATTTTATTGAGCAGTTCATATCGTAAGAAACCCAACGAGATGATGCAAGTCCAAGTGATAGTCAGTTCATGGTTTTAGCTACTAACAAAAAGTTTTTGTATTTTTTTTTTCTCCATTAGTCCAGGGTGTTTCCTCACGTTTTCAAGACTACTGTAAAAGACAAACAGACCTGGCCTTTCTAAACCATGCAAGGATCTAGTTTTTGGTGCGTGAGATCAGCAGAATACTATTTTTATCCCTCTCGTGTTATTTTCTTTTAGATAACTATGTTAGACCATTCTTTAACAACCTCAAAACATGAATATAAATATGCATTTCTTTCAGATTCAAACATTGATGGAAAGTTAAATAATAAGCATGCCAATGCTTATGACATTTTTGAATTTAATACAATAAAGTTAATTTTAAATAAGACAAAAATTTGAGATAACTAACTACTAACGAATAGTATTTTAGTTATCTACACTATGATGCAGAAAGTACAGTTGCTTGTGCAAATATCAGTCAAGTTTGAGAACATTATAAAAAGATAAATAAATAAATAAACTGAAAGAATGAGCAGCCCAACAATCTACCTAAACATTGCTTAGGCAGGAGAGAGACAGATTTCCGCACAAAAGGGTCTATGTTAGTCACATGGATGACCAGTCAAGGCAGTTGTCACTGGCATGAAATCATATGAGAAGGATAATGACTGATATGAACATGTTTGCCAGGTTTTTATTACCATGTATGTATGGGCTATGAAATGACATCTAAATAAGTAAATTTTCTTTTGTCATTACGATTTAAAGCAAACTGATTAGCCAGGCTTTTTTTAATTCTTTTTTTATGAACCCGAATTGTTTTTAAAGCCACGCCCACCTGCACTACTTTCTGTACATAATACTCAATGAGGACTCTATTTAAAGTATAGGATCACTAAAACTCAGACTTCTTACGTAAGATTTTAATTATGAACCAAATACTACACCTTGTTTTTCAAATGAATGAGATATCTTTGCTATTGCTACAAATAAATACACTTTAAATAAATAAATAACCATCGTCTACTTACATATCTTAATGTGAAAGACATTATGGTACCGTGGGAAATTCATTACTGTGTGTACGTATTAATGTATTCTATGAAATCCGTATACCGTTACAATATGGAAATTTGTTTTGTAGAATAAAATAAAACAAAATAAAAGAGAAACATACTGTGTGGCCACAAGTGGGCTCTAATCCACAACCTTCGCGTTAGAAGCGCAACGCTTTAACCAACTGAGATATACAAACATTTAACACATCAGGTATTAGATAATGTATAAAAGCCTGGATAGTCTTCTTAAGTAAGATTTTATCATGAACCAAAAACTTGACCTTTGTTCAAATAAATAAGATATCATTGACAATGCTAAAAATGAAATACACTTTAAATGAATAAATAAACATCGTATGCTTACATATCTTGATGTGGAGTCATGACAGTACAGTGCGAAATGGCATTTTGCACGGTGATTTGTATACAGTCTACTGTATTTGTATACAGTCCTGTATACAGTCCTAAACATTAATGAAAATGATGAACAAAATCGTGTTTTGCCTGAAAACAACAAAACGGTGTGTGTGTGAACTATGATTTCTATCGTGCAAGTATGGGTTTTGATATTTTTTTAACTGAGGCGGTGACTTTGTCTTCAACTGAGAAGTGTGCGTGGCTTTTCTCTGATTGGCTGTAGATACGTATCATGAATTTCACTTTTCTGTGCGCCTTATAAATGAAATTCAAAATATGATTAAATAAAAGAATATTATTAAACTTTTGAGTTTATTTAACTATTGCTGTTGAATTTAATTATTATAAGGATTGACTATTTATTTTTTTGTAAATTCAATGAAGTATGAACGACAAAACACTGTGCAAACTTTATATTATCGCTTCGTGGATTATGCAGTTTTTGCATATCGTTCATTCTATTCATACTTCGTTGAATTTTAAAAAATAAACAGTCAGTCCTTAAATACACGTATCCTTTAAACAGCAAAAACCAGAAAATACAGTTTTATGAAATTAAAGAATATTACAGCCGCAAGGTTACATAATCATAGGAGAAAGAAAATATTTGATACTTTTCTACTTACTCTAATAAGAAAGCATCTGTAATAGGAAGGTTTAAGAAAACTTTGCAAACAACTTGACTACGAAAGTATTTTACTTATAATGGAATTTGCGAATGGACAGATTGTCTAACCTCATTTGTGGATATTATAATACTTATCACAGGTCAATTGATATGATTCCATTTGAAGCCAGCAACGAAGTAAACCTATATAAATAAGGATCTACTTTTTTGGTTATCTGAACTGATACATATGGAATGTCTAAATTTAGTATAGTTCAGGCAGTTACAGTTTCAAAATATCAATCTATATTTGCCAAAGGAAATCTACCTAATTTTACAGAAAGAGACTTTTAAAATCAGTCAAGAAATTCTGGATTGAAAGACTTATGGGAGAGAATATTGAGAGGATATTTTGCAAGGAGCGGCTATCTCAATACGGCAGATAAGATGATATATTCAAAGTAGAAAACTGTTTGAAGACGAAAGATATGAACTGTAACAAACATATGCTGTTAAAAGAAGTTAATATTAAAAGCCCACTTTTCGTGTTTTGGAGGGATTGTTTTAGGCATTTCACTTTTCGTTTTTGGAGGGATTGTTTTTGGCATTTCTTGATGACGCCTCTTTATTTATTACATAAATGTATATGCTATTTTTAAAGGGTTTACATTCTTTACACATTTCTGTTCATGTTCATGTGAAGAAGAAGAAGAAGAAATATGAAATAGGCTTAAATATGGAAATGCAGGTTTGAATAACTTACGTAAGGGTATATATATTTCCTACATGGGTAAAGAACGCAGTCCCAAATGTTATATCACCAATGCTGCGATAAAAGTATCATTTTTCCGCTATGATATATTTCAATATCTCATTATACAATATATAATAAAGCACAATAATGCTCAAACTTGGATGAAAATTATTTACTTCTATTAAATGTTTAGATCTTAAACTTAATTTTCATATGTCAATGCAAATAATATAATATTCTTTGTTGAGGACAATAGGGGTTTGACGTCTCTGTTGTGCGAATGACGTCGCTCTCTGACCAATCGGGAGACAGAGATTTATTTTGTTGTTTACCGGCCTGTGATATTAGCTGGCCAATTTAGACCAGGTTCCAGCGAAATCGGAAGTAAATTTTGTGATTCCTCCCAAATTAGTAATTTTTTGCTGACGAACATCCTGCTAGATGTGCGAAAATTAGATCCTTAATAAAGATAAGTTTTGAAAATGGCACTCGACGACTTTTCAACCATTAGTAAAATACCCGTCCCTTAATTTATTTATTTATTTATTTTATTTATTTGACAGCCGAGTTATACCAAAGACATAAAAATGGTACTAATAGCTGCCTCGCTAGGCGCTCAGCGTTAAGAGATCAGTGTTATGACTGGTCGGGCCTAGTGTCAGGATAATGTGACTGGGTGGGACATCAAGCTACATGCCTGCAGTATGATACCCCAGTCCTAGACATCACTATAAACTGCCACACTGCAGACATCGTAGCGATATGACTGAAAAATTGTTAAAACTACGTTAAAAATCCAAATCACACATTTATTTATTTATTTATTTCTATTCCTTCAACTTTTGCACAAAAACAGTAATGAGTACACAAATGTTGTGAAGACTAACAGTATCAAATTATTGCTTACTTTGCTACCAGTGTTGACACGTCGTAGAGTCGTTCTGAGGTCAATGCATATATTATGACCAGGGCCGACAAAGGGGGGCAACCGGCAATATATCTCCGGGACCCGGGGCCGTAAGGGGGCCAGGTCCGAACAACAGTTTTTAATTTTATAAAAGAAAAATATTGTTTGAACAAGAACTAGGAGAGGCCCTGGTGTTTCTTACCCCAGGGCCCGTGATCTCTCTCTATGGCCCTGATTATGACGCAATAACAAAGGGACACTATGTACATTAGACTCTTTCAAACAGACTCTTGCGTGCTCAGTGAGATCTGAGTTAATCTACGGGCGGGTAAAATACTTGCTTTCCTTGTAACGCCAGAGCGACACTTTCCCAAAATTTGGAAAAGTGTTTTGATTGGCTGATTAGAAGTAGATATTTTAATTTCGATCGGAACATCACTCGGCCATTTCCGTCAGGGTGTGAGGAAACCTCGGATGTAGTTGTACGAATAGACATGAATTTGATGCGTTTGGTGATTCGCCTCCGTATTGTTCCATGTGAACAAAAGTATTGCAGAATATAGTTCTCAATCGCGACGAAATACTTCTGAGATTTCTTTATCGACTTCACGAGAAAGGCCAAAGATGTTCCGGCTGGTTTCAATTTATGTTGGCTTGAATGGTTGCAGAATGTGTATGTGACAAAAAATGAGGAAGTGATGTCTAACTAGTTTCGCCTCAAGCCTTGCCGAAGCGATTGTTATTGGGCCAATGAAGGATTTTACCAAACCAACTTATGTCGGAGATCTGTCAAAGCCACAAGAAAGGCCTGGTTGAACGAAAGTACTATTTACACCGAGTCTTTTCCAATCATAATAACTGCATTGACATCAAAACCTCTCCATGACGTGTAATTACTAACAGGAACTGCAGTAGTGTGACACTTTTGTAAAGGAGTTATTTCTTTAATTATTAAAAATTGCAGGTATAGCGTTAAAAGTTAAAAGAACACGTAGTTCATTGAAGTTTCAAATGTCGTAAAGTGATATTTTCAACATCTATATTTTCATGAGGTTATTTATGTCACACATGTTCGTTCGCCAAAATGGGAAGTATCAGAACAAGTACCACCGAATTTCTTTCAAAGACTCGAAATTATTCGAGCATCCTATTGGAAAGGGAATATGATGTAGTTATTAAACTCAGAGTAACAAATCTATATAAGTCGTACATTCACGTGACGTATTTTGCTAGAAAGCATGAATGAAAAGCTACTTCCTATTAAATTAATTACAGAAAATTGCCTCATTTCAAAAGTTTACAAATGTAGTGAAGACTAACTATACAGTTCTATTAAACAACTGCATTACTTTTTAGTTCAGCTCCTTTCTGTAGTGGCTGTGTTGTTGTTAGAGACTTAAACTTATTGTTGTACCTGGCCCTTCTGTACCTACAGACCAGATTAGCCAAAATAACAGAGAACGACAGTGGACCAGTCTAACATATATGTACAAAGATCTTTGAATATGAGCACGTGTCTACCATACCATGAAAAGGTGAATACAACAATATAACTCTAGTCAGTATGGTTCGATACTAGTATTGCATATTAGTATCACTATTATAACTAATTAAATTGTTTATAAAGTACATAATAATTCATTGTATATTTGCTTACCTGTTACATAATAATTTGCAGAATAACAATCATACCACAAAATGCCAATCAAAGCTAAAACTAGTTTTGTGTTCATCTTCACTTCACTTCAACTACAAGTAATGGCACAGTGACCTATTCTAGCATACAGGTTATCTCAATGCCGTATAAACTCAATGTAACCTTATAGATCTCGTTATGTGGTGAAGTGCGTTGGTCAAAGTGCGGAGCGCTAGATATGTACAATATCTGTAGAATGACGAAAAGAGTTTCTCGAGTCCTCAACTTCTCTTAGTTGAATAATCTGGCTGAGTTAATTGCATCATTTCTGTCAGTTTCTGTATTAGCAGCATTATAATTCTAATGGTCCATGGCATGACAAATCAATGGATTTTGGAATCGTGAAGGCAACGTGGAAGCTTAGGATATTTTACCATATCCAGATTTTATTGTGGGAAAATACACGTCTGCTGTCTACATTTGATAAGGAGTTGGCTACAAAGCCTGTGTTACTTGGTACATCATGAATACGTAATAAAAGGAATTTGCCTTCTTATTGTAAAGTATGGTTTGTTCAAATGTGAATTTAAAAAAATGTCCAACCATGGAGTGGTCTGGGGCAACCAGATAATTTGTTTATAAAAGAACAATTGAAGAAAGCAATAGACCGGCAAAACTTAGGGTGTCTTGGAAATCAAAATTAAAAATTCACTAGACCGCTCATATAATATCAGATAACAGCGTCAAGTGAGCACCAAATCTCCACACTAATGTGCATTAGTACCTAGACTGGTTCGGACTGTGTACAAGAAGTAACGGGTAAAACCAAGTTAAATGGGGATTAATTTTGGAACGATCTTGAATTCTTATTGCATCATACAGATAGAGTTATATCTTCAGTCAAGTTACAAACGATTGTAATGTAAAGTTCCTCAAAAGTCATGCAAAACCGTCTGTAACCTGATGAATGATACAATTATTTCTCTCTGTTGCAATATGAATTCAAAATGATTAGAGAACGATTCTCCATTTAAACTTATTTACCTGTTATTTAATTTACACTGTGCGAACCAGTCTAGTTGTTGATGCATACATAATATAATATAATATAATATAATGTAATATAATATAATATAATATAATATAATATAATATAATATAATATAATATAATCGACTCAGACTAATCAAGTGCTTCCATTTTTTATTGTTAATTTTCTCGTATCCCTATAGGGCTGTAAACACATAACAATATATGCGCTGCTTTAGCAAAATTATAAAGTTTGAATTTTAATATTCTTGAATCGCTTTACGGGATGTAAAAGTCAAAAACATAAGTGATCCACAATTGTCCAAATCTATCTGCTTATAACCGCTTTTCTCGTAGAAACCATGCCGACAAGACTTCAAGGGCTTAAACTGATGCCTTCATTTCTTAAACTTCATTGTGAGAACGACATGAGGATTGTCCTATATTTATCAAACAGTGTGCTAACAATGAAATAAGTGTGTGTGTGTGTGTGTGTGTGTGTGTGTGTGTGTGTGTGATTTGAATATTTAACGTAGCTTTAACAATTTTCCAATCTTATCGCTATGACGTCTGTAGTGTTCGACATCCCTATAAACTGCTACACTGCAGACATCATAGCGATAAGCATATTCTGCAGACATGTATCATCATGTCCCACCCAGTCACATTATCCTGACACCAGGCCGACCAGTCCTAACACTAAATCTTAATGCTGAGCACCAAGCGAGGCAGCTGTTAGTGCCATTGTTATGTCTTTATATTACTTGGCCGGGGCTCGAACCCGCGATCTTCCGAGGCTGACGCTCTAACCATTTAGGCTACAGGGCGGTATGAAATAATTGGTGATGCGTGGAATGGCATATAACACATGCAGCAAAAAATAAGGAATGTTTTATATAGGAAAATAAAATAATTGAATTAAAATTCATTTAAAATGAATCGAATAAAACCAGTTTAAAAGATCCATGATGCATACATCTCGCCCGCACATTACAAAAGACCAAAGCACCGAACGAACAAACAAATGTGATTCTATCCTGCGTCAAATAAACAAATTTTCCTATGTGATTACTTTTTAAATATGGAACGTTGTGTTTAAATAACAATAAAGATCTAAGTTCCTTCATAATTTTTTTAAAATTTTTTTATGTGCATTAGATGAAGTAGAAAACAAAAAGAAAGCTTTAACGGCTGAATTGCATCTCTGCTAGGTTCACATTTCCATTGTTCACTAGATGTGAATATATTTTGCATGCATTTTAGAGTGCAAATCGAGTCTCAGTGTAGTACTCAAGAAGTTTAGGCATTAATGTACACACATCCATTATTTACAATACAAACGCATTCAGTGGGGATATCAGTTCATACGAAAATGACAAAACATTTCATCTCTTATACCCGGCACTAACATAGACAGTATATACTGTCTATGCCTCTTTAAAAAATGACCAACCAGTAGTTACAGTATGTTCCCCAAATATTTTGAGAAATCACTAAATGTGTCGTTATCTTGCCTTATCATTATTACTATTACAAACTGACCCATCAGTAGTTACAATATTTTCCCCAAATGTTTTGTGAAAATACTAACTTTGTCGCTGTCTTATTACTATTATTATTATTATTATTATTATTACAAGCTTTAATCTGTAATGAACTTAAAAGAATGACCAAAATTTAGAAGTTCGATGACAGCGAGATCTTGGACTAATATTTATAACTTTCCTCAACGAGCATCGCTCTGCCATTTCCGCCATGTAAGAGAAATAACCTCGGATGTTAGGAATACATATACATCTGGAGGATTTGGTGATTCGTCTCCGTATGTTACAAGAGAAAATGCAGGCGAATGTGAACAAAAGCACATCCGAATATAGTTCTCAATAGGCACTGAACTGCATTCGAGGGTTTATTCGCAACTTCGAGGTCAGTCATACGGATCATACCTGGAATGAATGTCAAAAGCTGCCATCCTGACCACCTTGGCTAATTTCGAGAAAGGATTGACCGAGAAGTTTGCGAAGGCATCTATTGTTTTTGTCTTTTTTTATTCGCTACTTGTTGGTTAATCCTGTGGTTAATTGAAATAGCAGAGATAATCCAAGCCGACTGCGTTTTTTTTTTGTTTTGTTTTGTTTTGTGAATAAATTTCTGGTGAATATATTTATGATTTTTTCTGTAAATTTCTATGCCGATATATATCCCAAGCATATTTTTGTGTCGAAGAATAACCGAGCTGCTCCGAATGCCGAAGCCTCTTTATCGACTTGACGGAAAAGGCCGAGGATTTCCAATTGAGCATCTCCTGTCTCATCTTAGCAAGTCAAGGGTCGAGGATCCACTTCGTCATCGAAAACGTGGAACGAAGTGGATCAACAACCACTGGCTAGCGAAGATGTTTCTGTGTATGCTGAAGATGACTGCAACGATATGCATTAATCGCCTGCACCACCAGATGTCCGAGGGTTTTCTATGCGGTATATTATTCGTCGCATTTCTGGCACAGTCAGACCTGTTTGAACTATTTATGTCGGTTAAACTCTTATTGAAGCTTTTGCTGTTGTAAATCATGCTGACTATTCATTAATCTAATCGTATATTATCTTGATCGCATGTATATAAACCCTTCATTTTATAAGAATCGATTTCCAAGGGTCTCATTTAAACACAGCTTGAATGTACGTCCTTTAGATTGCATTTTCCCTACTTATATAGTTCTAGTAAGTTGCACAATGTCTTTGTTTAATAACTAGGCTGCACTAACATAAAAGAAAGGTTGACTCGCAGGGGTGGAGTAAGGTTGGGTGGAGGAAGGAGAGGAGCTTGACTCTAGGCCTGTCTGGGTGTCCAAAGTCTTGTCGCTGCCTCTTACTTCAGTATGGCACATCTACTTACCAGGATGGTAGAAGGCCGCTCCGTTGGTCTCCTTGAAGACCAGGCAAGCTAGAAGGGTAACGCTAACGAAGAGCAGACACTTCATGGTCACAGATGATGAATAGATCTAATCAGAAGGTCCGATCTGGAAACAACAAGGTTTTCGTATATCTGCTTATAGGTAGTGCTTATGTCTCTGATGCCACGATATATTTGGTACAACAAAGGTCACATTGATAAGAATAATCGCGGACTGGAAAGATTTCGGCTCAGAAATAAGAGAAATAACCGATCCGGGCTGATTCGATGGTAGGGTTTAAAGCAACACCATGTCGGTCACGAGTAGACACGATAATCACTAAGCCAATTTTGCTCCCGTCTCCTTTAGTTGTTCTTTGTAACACGCAGGCAAGCCCCGGTTGGCCCAGTTCGGATACAGTTAAATTTTTTTCGAATTATATTACTCTTTCAAGTATCTTTCGAAAGAAAGAAAATGCATTGCTATTTATCATTGAGATCTGCATAAACAAATAAATATAGAAGTTAATAAAAGTCGACATTGTTGCTGAAAATATTCGACGATCAAAATAATACATAACGCGTCTTTTGACAGCATTCAACCCGGCCCAGCCATTTTTTCACCTTAAATCACGATGCAAGGTATAAATGCCCACCCAAATACTAGTGCATAAGGTCAGTTCTGAGTACCTTATTAAGCCTATAAGATGCTGAATAATACTACTGGGTACATTTTGTAATTTAACCAGTTAAATGTATCTTCTATTGCCAAGATGCGTGACAAGAAAGTTAAAATCTTTTTCTTACATCTGGTTATATTAGAGTACCATTATTTGTAACATTTAACTGATTTTATTTAAACATGTACAAATATGTTATAGAATCACTTAAGAGAAGAGTAGATATTTTTATTTTTGTACAATGTATGTTCAGTTTTAGTTTTTAAGTATTTGATCTTGGTTTGGTGTTTTGAGACACGTCAACACAAATAGGCTATTCAGTGCTGAGCCAACTAGAAGTAAGTGCGTTGCTCACGTATGTAGTACGGTAGCTGATCCGGGCTGTTCGATGGTAGGGTTTAAAGCAACACCATGTCGGTCACGAGTAGGCATGATAACCACTGAGCCACATTTGCTCCCATCTCCATTAGTGGCTTCTTGTGACACGCAGACACGCAGACAGGCACAATTGGCATATTCTATATCCGTTGCTAGCAAGGTCATTTTTTTTCAAGTAGTTGTCATCGAATAGGTAAGTTGTTTACACGAAAGCAGTTCTTTTCTTAATTACTCAATGTATCCTGTTGTTATTCTCTCAGCTCATAAACAGGTAACTCTTTAATGTCCTTGTTTTTTGTAATATATTTCTGTTACTCCTCCATTGCGATAATATATATATATATATATATATATATATATATATATATATATATATATATATATATATATATATATATATATATATATATATATATATATATATATATCAGTGGATACCTTTTCCAAAATATTTGTAGGCCTACTTAATGACATTTCTCCAAATTCCCCACAAAAGAAAATCCCCTTTGGATAAAATTCAGCTCAGCGGAATTTTACTGATCACTGTCTTTTTATTTGGTTTGATGTTATTTAATTGCCTACATGTAGTAGTAAGGGAAATGGAGATTTCTAGCCCCAGGACCTCTCCCAACCCTCAAAACAAATATAAATTACCATCTCGGAGACCCACCAAACCCTATCCCAAAACGACTTACAATTTTTAGTAAGGAGATTTCTAGCCCAAATATAATTCAAGACCTTTACCCACCTCCAAACAAATATAAATTACCATCTCGGAGACCCTCCAAACAAATATAAATTACCATCTCGGAGACCTACCAACCCCTATCCCAAAACGACTTACAGTTTTTAAAACCTCTACCTCCTTCAAACAAATACGAGAATATAAGTGAAACATTATTTCTAAAGTTTAAACAAAATTTCATACCCTATCATTATCATACATTTTTTGATAATCTTTTTCATACCTGCTGACTCTCATTGGTAGAATATCTATTAACATATTGTCAATAATACGAAACTCGCGTATTAAATCGTCCATATCATATTTTACACCTCGCAAGTAAGATTGTATCTGATCAAGTAATTTTTTGTAAGTTATACTAGCTGTTTTGCAGGCATTTGTTTTAGTCACAAGCCGAGGTTCAATTTTTTTACACCCTGTTGCAAGAGAAACACCAACGCCTGATATTATTAACAAAAACGGATTTAATGATGCTCCACTTGAAATTATACCAGAGCTAGTCATTAGCAGTGGCAAATATGATATTATCCGAAGTATTTTGCTATAGTATTTGTAACATTTTTTCACGCACCAAAGTTTTTTTTATGATAATATCTGTAATATTGTATTAGCGCGTCTACATCTTGTTTTGGAATATCTTCTGAAATGTGATTGAAATCGATGATTTGTTTTTTCATTATAAAATATTTTTATACAAAGACAAAACTTCTAGCACCAGCAATCGAATCGAGAAACTCGCGGAATTTATCATTTTTAGGATCAGCTAAAAACTCTATATTTATCATAAACATCTGACGAAGTATCATCATATCGTTCATCTGTTAGTACATACTGTTTCTTTAACCAAGCGTATGAATCAAAACTATTTCCTACTTCACTCTCGTACAAATCTGTTTTATTCACTAAATTACTGTAATCGATTTCTGTTTCATCGATATACCCTAAAACTAAACTCAACTGATCTAACGTGAAATTTCTGAGAACAAGATGTTGTCTGATAATTGCATATGCGACTACGAAATTTGCTAACATTAATTTCTTAAGCTGATCTACTTCAATTGTAGGAAGACCAACAGCGGAAGCTACTTTTAACATTACTTTCTCATATGGTTTTGTGAGTATTATTTTAACTCGTTGTAATAATTTCGTAGTGTCAATTGTCTAGAGTACTGGACTGATGGTAATGGAACATCGTCTTCTTCACTTATATCATAATAAGAATCAGACTTTACTTCCAGCTTTGTTTGATCGACTTCTGTAAAAAAACTTTTCTCGCTCATCATCACTAAAAGTACTATTTTCATCGTCTAAACTTTTGATTATCTTTAGAGACTTGTTAACAATAATCGGATCAAATTCTGGGTCTTTTTTACGTATTATTGGCAAAATTGCGTTTGCATATACTTTAATAATTGACTCTGCGTCTGACGTCATAGTAACGATTTTAACTAAGGTTTCTTTGTCATGGTAGTACATACCGAGATGTTTAAATATACCTCGTTTTGTAAAACTGTCATATACCTTTCTGTTTCTTTTTATTCTAATTTTTTTTATTTTCCACTAGTTTGTCAAGACGAGTATGATTTTCGTTTATTCGTCTTTCTTCCAGTGTTCTTCCACTATAAACTCGTGCTTGTAACAGGCCTGCTGAAATTATCAATTCTATATTAAGCGGACTAAACTCAAACAATATTTTTTAAAATATAATTTCAACTGGTTTTTGTTCTTCTAGACAATCATCAGGATGACAGTATCTGCTTATAATATCAAAGTTTTCTATTGCTTTTTTCAGTTGTGGTCCTCGCATATACATAACGCGAATAAAATTAGTAACATAATATGGCAATGGTGTATTGTTTACTGATTCGATGCTAGAATTTTTTAGATCTTGTATTGTTTTTGCTGTTACATTAACGGCTCCAACATCTATTTTAGGGTTTAAAATATTATCATAAAATTCTTTCGCGATGGTTATAATTGTTGGTTCTGACATTATTTTATAGCATTAGATTAAATTTGATCATCAAATGTATATATTTGAAATGCTGTCAGTCCTGGAAATGAATACTCAGCAGCTAAAACATTAACTCGAAAATATAAGTACTTGTTAACAGTGTTTTCTGTCGGGATTGTAAAATATTGTGTTGCTGAAATGTAAATGTCTGTTGTACTATACAATGTTGTCCAATTAATATCATCATTTGATCCTTCCAATCGCCAATTATAAATTCGACCAATACTAGAGTTTAATCGGCCTCGCAAATGAAATTGCCAAATAGCAACTGCAGTGGGACATTTAATTTTAATCCAGAAGTTTTCAACTTCTCCGTTGGTCGTCCACTCGTGTCTATCAGAGAAAGCGTAATAAGGATAATTTTCAGGATAATATGCTGATGTGCTTACCTCCAACCCAACTCGATTGTCAGTTGCTTTATAAAGTATTGGAATATATCCAACATTGCTTTTAGTTCGTTTTGTACCACCACCAGATACACTGTCAACATACGCCTTATTTGTCAGATCATTTTAGTTAACTGGAACATATGTCGTAGTTATTTTTTTGTCTCTCATGTTTATATTACCTGACATTGGTCCACCAGATTTTTTAAAGTATGGGGCAAGTTCTTCTTTTAACTGAGCATAACTGATAGCATCAGTATCATTAACTGGTGACGAGGTTGTTGGTAATCCAGTAATTTTTGAGTTATTACTCATCGTAAGGTTACCTGTCATTGTATCGCCGGCTTTGTTAAGTTTATTATCGTCAACAGATTTTAGCTGCGCATAACTTGCAGCTTTTGTTTGATTTAAGTTTTCTGGCGGATATGCAGTCTCCAAATTTATTATTTTTTTTCCTGACATGTTGATATTACCTATAACCGTTCCACCGATTTTATCAAGTTTGTTATCATCCACATACCTCAACTGTGAATAACTTACCGCTTGTGTACAATTTAAGTTTGCTGGTGGATACCTGGTCTCTAAATTTATTATTTTTCTTCTGACATATCTAAATTACCGCTTAAAGTTCCTCCTGTCAACGACAACTTGTTGTCATCAACAGATTTTAGTTGTGCATAACTGACAGCTTGTGTGTTATTAACATTTATTGGTGGATACGCTGTTTCTAAACCTAGTACTCGTTGATTTGACATAAACAGGTTTCCTGTCATTGTGTCATCGGATTTTTTCAGGTAACCTGATAAATCTGTTATTGTTGTACTTTCAGTTTTTGACGTTGAAATGTCTATTAATGTTCCAAATTTTGTATAGTAGCTCATTATTTATGGTCCTACATAAAACTGTCAACATTAGTCAGTTTAATATAACATGAAATTATATAACAAACAATGGCAAAATCGACGATATTAAATTTTGATACAGAGCGTTTGGTGAAACATAAACATAACAACGAACTTCCAGATTGTTATTATCTTATTGTTGGGCGAACTGGATCGGGAAAAACAAATTTGCTAATGAATTTACTTCTTCCGCAGCAAGATAAGTACGAGCTACTAAGCGAATATAATAATAAACTTCGTGATGATCTTGAGGCTGGCGAAATTTTTTTTATTATAAAACAACCAGAAGATCTTGTTCCAGTTAATCAACTCGACTCAGATGAACATAAGATAGTAGTTTTTGACGATATTCCGCTAAACAATGTAGAAATGAACAAAATAAGATCGTATTTTTCACTGTCTCGAAATAAAAAATGTAATTCTGTTTATTTAGCTCAAGGTTTTTATAATGTTGATAGATTTATTCGGCGAAATACTGGTTGTTTTATATTATTTCCGGGACTGGACAATGTTGACGTTAGAAATATTGCAAACGAGCAATGTGGTGACGTAACAAAAGATAAATTTATTGAATTATATCATAAAGCTACAAAAGATAAATATAACTTTTTCTTATTTGATAAGCTTACACGTGATCCAACTAAAATGTTTCGCTGTTGTATTGACAGTTATCTGCAGTAAGGTGTTTTCCACGTCTTAAAATTTTATAAATTTATATATAATTAATTATGGATAAACGAGCAAAGTACAGAAAACATATAGAAGATTTTTAAAAAAATTGCTCAATCTCAAGCAGCATTTAAGCAAAAAGTGCAGCAAGCACGACGTGGACAAGTAACTACTGCAGAAACAACAGCTACGATTCTCAAACCAGTTACTGAAGCACTACTTGGAAAACAACCTGAAACTAAACCACTATCAGAAGAGGAATCTAAACAATTACTGGAAAAAGGTTTAGTCGGGCTTATTAAAGAACAACAAGAAGCTGCTGTTGAAAAAATTATTAGAAGATCTGATGAAGAAAAGGTAAAATTAGATAGAGAGCTTGTAAAACATATTGTTGGTCCTGCTGCTAGACAAGCTGAACTAAAACGGCTATTAAATAATCCACTTTTACTTGAACGAAGATTATCAGAAAGAGTATCAGTTGATCCGATTGGAAGAATGTTAGACGAAATGATGAAAAAAGTAAAGGTCAAATAATGTTGGAGGAGATGTATGATGAAGAAAAAGCTAAAAAAAGAAGCTTTTAGAAAAGAACATGGACTAGATATCCAAGAAGAGAAAAATTTTAAAGATGCTCTAGAGAGTATAAATGACGAAATAAGAAATTACGAGTATGAATCGTTTAACGAAGAATACGGTTTTAAAAATGTGAGATCACGAGATATAAAAAAAACTGATTACAACGCTGAAGAAAATATTAGTAGGTTAGAAAAAATAAAAGAAGAAAATGAAAAACATTTAGACTATGTAAAACTGGAAAATGAAAGCTACCGCGACAGTATCGAACAATACCGACACTGGAGTATTGCTGATCTTTATATCAAAGCTATTCGTAATATAAAAAATAACATATATCTTAGTCATCACTCTAGTGGTTTGAGTAGTGAGGCAAAAGAAATAGATGAAATACGTATGAAAGCTGATAAAGTTGTCTCAAAGGATATCAAAGATCCTATTGAAAGACAAATTGAATTAAGTCGGTTGGTTGATGATTATGATGAACTTAATAAAAGGTTAAAGACAGCTGAAAAAGCAAAAACAGGATCCGGTGTAAAAATATTTACATCAACTGCTGAAATGATAGGCAGATTAATGCTGTTGATATCATCAAAGGAAGCTGGTAATATTAGTGTTGAAATTGATAATGAAATTATTGATATATTGGATCATCTAAGATCAGAAAATTTATTAACATCTGACGAATACGAAACTTTACACCTTGATTTGATATAAATAAAGGCGATTTAATCGCAACGACTTAATTTTGTAAAAATATAGTAAATAACAATGTCAACAACATTATTACTAGACTCTAGTACAGCTGCGAAAGATAGTGCAAATTTTTCAGTAAATTATATTCCGCCAATACAACTTGATACTGAAAAACAGTATGAAATTCGACTAATTTCATGTACGTGTTGGCATTCCATGGCTAACGTAAAAACTGGAGAAAACGATGAATTTTCATTTACAAATATTAGTATTTTAGAAGATAAATGGAGAAAAATTAAAATTCCACAAGGAGCTTATAATATCACTGATCTAAATAAGACAATAAAAGAGCTTATAATAAAAGCTGGCGGTATAGCTGATAATTTTGATCTAACACCAAATTATAACACATTACGCGCTAGAGTAACATTAAAAAATAATATGTTAATCAAATTTACACGAAGAGAAAAAAGTATTGCACAACTGATAGGACTTACTAATAACAGTTATGGTGCTCTTGAAGAAGTTGCTACATTTGACGGTAAAATGCCGGTAAATATAACTGACGTAAACACAATATTAATAAATTGCTCTATTGCTTCTGGATCTTACTCAGCCCAAGGTAGTAAAGGACAAACGATATATAGTTTCTCGCCAGAAGTTCCACCGGGCTCGCTCATGCAAATTAGTCCACGGCAAGTTATTTATTATCCGCTAAATGTTGAAAATCAAATAACAACAATAAATATGCAGTTGACAGATCAATCTGGACGACAGCTGGCTCTTAATAACGAGGTTGTTACTT
>JAECUM010001669.1:0-14138 GCA_016617855.1 Megalonaias nervosa | reverse complement strand
CTAAACACCCCACTTTGCTGAGAGAGTGATACTAGTCAACGCAAAAGCTAGTTTTACTTCAAATCCTTGCATGCAGCTCCAATGACAATGGTCACAACAGATAACACTCATTCCGGATCGAATGATGCCTGGCCAAAAAAGGTTTGCGCTGGTCACCTCCCGCTCCAGGGACCAGTGAAAAGTCAGCTAGGATGCAGAAGAAAACTGAATCTAGCCAAGTGGAATGTACGGACATTGCTGGACCATGCTGGCACTGATAGACCTGAACGCCAGACTGCTCTAGTAGCTAAGGAACTAAGCAGATATAACATCGACATTGCAGCTTTGAGTGAGACTCGTCTGCCTGGATATGACAGCATGGTAGACTGGCTATACATTCTTCTGGAGTGGAAAGGATGAAGGCGATCTCAGAGAAAGCGGAGTCAGTCTTGCGCTGAGGAACTCCATTGCTGGCATTCTTGACCAGGACCCTACACCGATTAGTGATAGGATATTAACGATGAGACTGCTACTGGAGAGGGGAGTATATGCCACAGTCATTAGTGTTTATGCACCGACAATGACCAACCCCGAGGAAAACAAGGAGGAGTTTTACAGTTGTCTCAGAACTGTTCTTTCCAAGGTTCCAGCCAAAGACAAACTGATTCTAACTGGAGACTTCAATGCAAGAGTTGGAAAAGATCATGACAAATGGCCTGGGGTGCTAGGTGTTCATGGTATTGGCAAATGCAACTCAATGGTGAACTTCTACTGGCTCTATGCTCGGAAAATGGCCTTGTCATCACCAATACAGTTTTCAAGCACAAGGAACACCACAAGACCACCTGGATGCACCCACGATCAAAACACTGGCATCTCCTGGATTTTGTGGTCACAAGACAGAAGGACCTTAAAGATGTGCTTAACACTAGAGTGATTAGAGGTGCTGATTGTTCAACCGACCATCAGATGCTAAGATCCACAATCAAATTCTCAGTCAGCAAACGGCACAATAGAACTGCCACCAAACCACCGACCAAGATGAATACAGCAAGACTGAAGGATGTCTCCATCAAAGAGAAGCTCGAGATCGAGAGAGCTCTGACCAACAGATTATAGCCGATAGGTGATGAGATTGAGGAGAACTGGCAAAACCTAAAAACTGTTGTGCGTGACGCAGCGGAACTTGTTCTTGAGAAGCCAAAGCGGAAACATCAAGACTGGTTTGACAAAGGGGACATTGAGCTTGAGAGACTGCTGACAAGTAGAAACCAGGCACGGGAAAAACTGTTGCAGATGAATACACGATCCAATAAAGTGAAGTATGTAGAATGCAGACGGCAACTCCAACAGTACACCAGGAAGTTGAAATCAGACTGGTGGGAGGCAAAAGCAGAAGAATTACAACAAGCAGCTGACGTGAACGATATGAAGAGATTCTATACAGGCTTACGGGAAGTTTATGGACCCAGAAAGAGAGGTACCACTCAACTCATCTCCAGTGATGGACAAACCATCTTGCAGGAGAAGAGCAATATCTTGAACAGATTTGCAGAGCACTTTGACCAACTACTTAACATCCCAGGCAGTATTGACCCTTGAGCCCTTCAGGCCATCAGGCAATGACCGGAGATAGAATCACTCTCAGAGCCCCCAGATATGCGGGAACTGACTAAAGCTATTGATAACACTCAGGAAGGGAGAGCACCCGGTCGTTGTGGAATACCAGCAGAAATCTGGAAATATGGTGGTCTGGAACTGACGAGAAATCTTCATAATCTTATCCTGCAAATCTGGACTGAAGAAAAGGTACCCAAGGACTGGAAAGATGCTAGTATTGTGCCAATATTCAAGAAGGGAAGCCGTAAGGAATGTGGAAACTACAGAGTTATATCCCTCCTATCAATCGCTGGTAAGATTCTTTCTCGTGTGCTGTTGAACAGGATTGATAAACATATTTCTCCAAATGCCATGCCAGAGAGCCAATGTGGCTTCCGTAGTGGCAGGGGAATGATGGACATGATCTTTTGTCTGCCCATATAGAAGAGAAGTGCTTGGAACAGAACATGCCACTGTATGTAGTCTTTATAGATTTCACCAAAGCCTTCAACACAGTGTCTCAGGATGGCTTATGGCAAGTGCTCAGGAAGTTTGGCACAACAGAAAAAGTCATCAATGTCATCAAAGCCCTCCACACTGGTATGCAAGCATATGTTGCCCACGGCAGCGTGCAGTCCGAAGAATTTCCAGTAAGAAATGGTGTTAAACAGGGATGTGTACTGGTGCCGACCCTCTTCTCACTCTACTTAGCAGCAATGCTTGAGGTGGCTTTTGAGGGTACAAATGAAGGTATATACATTCAGACACGCCACAATGGCGATCTGTTCAATGTGTCACACTTCAAGACAAAGACAAGGACCAGGCAATTGGTAGTGCGAGAAATGCTGTTTGCGGATGCCAGTGCCATTGTAGCACACAACGCACAGGATATGCAGACATTAATGGACAAGTTTTCCAAGACTGCAAAACAATTTAGCCTGAAAATAAACATCAGTAAGACAGAATGCATGTACCAACTGGTAAAACTCTTCAGCACACCTCCTCCACCAACCCCCATAACCATCGATGGTGAGGACCTAGTCCAGTGCAAAAACTTTGTCTACCTTGGTAGTACTATCTCAGACAGTGCTAGCCTTGAGAGTGAGATAACATACAGGTTGGGGAAAGCCAGCACTGCTTTCGGCAAGCTACAGCATAGGCTCTGGAACAATACTCATGTGTCAGCTCGTGTGAAAGGGAAAGTATATCGTGCCATAGTGATGTCATCTCTCCTGTATGGTGCAGAAACCTGGACATCTATCGTACACAGGCAAAGAGACTTCATGCTTATATGATGCGCCACCCCCGCCAAATTCTACGAATTAAATGGGAGGACAAGGTCACAAACATAGAAGTAATGAAGCGAACAGGACTCCTGTCTATGACCGACGTTCTTATTGAGAAAAACCTAAGATGGCTTGGTCACGTCCGTAGGATGGATGAGGGGAGACTCCCGAGGCAACTTATGTACTCACAACTGAAGAAAGGAAACAGAAATCAAGGAAGACCACGGCTAAGATTCAAGGATGTAGCTAAGAGAAACATGAAAGCTAGACAGATTGACATCAGGAGATGGAATATTCTGGCTCAAGATCGAGAGGAATGGAGGAAAAGCATCTCAGCGAGACCTAAGCCATAGGACAGTCATTGTCGACCCACCGACGGACTGCAATGATGATTTGTTGGGAATGGAGAGGTCGTTGTAATTGCAAAAAATTACACACCATGCTAAATGGTCATTCATGGGATTTAACCTAAATGAATTCAGTATGGATATAAATATTGTGAATATTTAAAGTTTGAAACTGAAGGAGTATGGTATGTATTTTAATAGTTTCTATTTATTATTTAATTTATTACTGTTTTCTCTCTTTGAGAAAAGCTGTAGCTAAATAGGGGCAGTGTGGTATGAAATAGCACAAAGAAGGACTGAAATCTCGCTCTCTGATATCAGGTCATATTTTATTTTGATCACGAGGTTCAAGAAGAAAAATGCAATGGAATACATATGCCTCCTTCTCTCTCTCTTCAAAACAAAATTGTGGAAAAGGCATTTTAGCATCAGTGATGCAGTTTCCCTATTTCCGCTAAAATGAAATAGCATACAGTAATACCATTAATATTCATGAAACCAGAAGTTAATATAGTTTCATTCAACAGAGGATAGTGAATTTTATCCTATCTGTAACGCAGTAAATTTGCAGATCTGTGTCATTAAATGTAGCTAAAAGTGCCTGATTTGTTTAGAATACTTTGAAACATATTAGGTAATTTTAGCTTCACTGAATGATGCTAACCTGAAAATTTACTTTGATGCTGATAGGATTGAATTTGCAATGCAGTGTGGAATGAACTATAGTGAAGAGATAAAGTCGATGTATTGATCTGGCCTTGTCTTATACTCTGAGCATTGACTTGTATATGGATGAAGGATGAAAAATTTACTAGATTTGCAAATTCAACTTAAACTCTGCATTGACACATAAGCCAACAAATACAGTACTCATTATAAAGAGTGACAGGTTCCAAATGAAAGCTTCTAGTAGAATGTTTAGTGGAATCATTTTTACAGACACATTCAAATGGACTTGAGGTTAATGTACATTTAGGATAAAAGAAAGTGTGCTCACTCTGCATTCAGCAGGTGCCCTTACATGTTGAAATTATACAGGAACCTAAAAAGTCTTATTTATGAAGAGTTTTTCTTTGGAAGAAGGTGTAAATGTATTATATGTATTCTATGACAGCAATATTGACTACCATACTTTTTTTGGTTTTGTATTGCATGAATTTTCAAATTATGATGGATTAAAAACTTGGGGATTGATACACTTACTATGAAGGTTTTGTCTTCCAGTTTGAAAGTCTTTCATTTTTATGCCGAGTAAATATTCAGCAAATTTTATTCCGCACAGAAAACTGTTCAGATGTGGGGACAGCAGAGACAAAGCAGTTATCTAGTACAGAAAAAGCAGATTTGGACATGTTTGATAAACTGCTAACAAAGGCCCAGAAAGCAAGAGAAATCCAGAAAAGGGTAATTTAATAGTTTTCAGAGTATTATAAGTTTTTATTGCCCATGCTTAGCGCTGCTATATGAAGACTCACCATTTTACAATATTGTCTCTTTTGTTTGGTAATTATTTTGTGATGTTCATATCCCAACCTCAGTTTGTCGTAGCAAATTTTCTTGTATCATTGTTCAAAGCAGCATTTAAAGTATATTTGATGTGCAATTATGTCAGTATTTCTTACTGTCCATGAATGGGGGTGGGGTTTCAGGAATGGTAAAAAAAATAGCATTAATCATAGTCTTTACAATATTTAAAGTTTAATAAAATGTAATGATTAAACCAAGTTTCTCACAGTAACAGTAAAGAAGAAATCCATATTGAAAATGAAAATTAAGAAACAAACCTGTTTGTTTCAATGTAGGTCAATAAGAACAAGGAACAAAAGCAGAGTTCAAGGTCAGAAGGCACAAAGGGTGATAAGTCTGACACTGGTGAGAAAAAGAACTTAAGTGAAAAAGTTTCTAGCACAGAGAATCATGATACAGCTGAAAATAACATAAAAAACAAGTCAGCTCCTGCAACCTTTCCAGACATTTCAACACATCAACCTCTGACAGCACAACCTCTTTCTACTTCACAAGAAACCTCATCTGAGCCTAGACTCTCAAAACCAGATGGTTCAAAATCTAGCAATAGTCAAACAGTATCAGCACAGGCAAATAAAACAACAAGATCATCCAGTGCATCCAGTAAGAAGAAAAGTCAGCCTGCCCACATAAAGGCTCCATTCCAAACCAATCCTTCAGTGGCATCCTCAACATACAAAACAACAACATACAGAGCAGCTACAGTGACTGCTTGTAAATCTAATTGGAAGACAAGTAAAGCCAAGGGAGATTATGCTGTTACACATAACTCTTCTGTCAAGAAGTCAAATTTAGTTAAGTCTGTTTCAAAGACAGATAGTCACATTGAAGAGTATTACCGTAATGATGATTCAGAAACAAAACTGATCACTCAAGTCAGCCATGAAAAGGATCACCATTTAAATGTAAATGAAGAAAAGAATGTAGTTGACAGAAAAATCACTTCCTCAGCAGATGTTTCAAATAATGATTCATTGAGGCATACTGAAATAGACATTCAAGAATCGGAGAAGTCATTAGAAAATATAAATTTATCAGAAGATAAACTTAAAGTGGAAAAGGAATCAGAAAGAACACCATACTTTAATCTTTTGACTGATGGGTGAGTATGAATACTGAGAATTATATAGTTTTCATAAATCACCAAATTTCATCCTACAACAGCGAATTAAACAACCCAACAAACTGATTCTTATGTGGAAGCAATAAGGCTTCTTGCCTATTCCACTATAAAATGTGCTATCAAAATTGTCCTTTGTTTTTCAATCCACATGATTGATACCCATAAACATAAATGAGTCCACAGTTATATTTTTCTCAACAAAAATGCATTTGCACTCCTATCTGTATTAGCAAATTTGCTCTCATACCTCTATCAGATTATGTAACATTTGCACTCATACCAATATCAGATTGTGGAACATAGCACTCATAACAATATCAGATAGTGTAACATTTGCACTCATACCTGTATCAGTTTATGTGACATTTGCACTCATAAACATTTGCACAAATGCCTATATCAGATTGTGTAACATTTGCACTCATACCTGTATCAGACTATGAAACATTTGCACTTGTAAACATTTGCACACATACCTTTATCAGATTGTGTAATAGTTGTGCTCATACCTATATCAGATTGTGTAACATTTGCATTCTTAAACATATCAGATTGTGTAACATTTGTACTCATGAAGATCATGCAGTGTTACATTTGCACTCATACCTATATCAGATTGTGTAACATTTGCACTCATACCTAAATCAGATAGTGTAACATTTGCACTCATACCTGTATCAGATTGTGTAACATTTGCACTCATACCTATATCAGATTGTGAAACATTTGCACTTATAAACATTTTCACACAGACCTAGATCAGATTTGCACTCATACCTATATTAGATATTGTAACATTTTCACCCATACCTGTATCAGATTGTGTAACATTGCACTCATTCCTAGATCAGATCTTGTAACATTTGCATTCATATTTATGTCAGATTGTATAACATTTACACTATGACTCATATCTATGAAAGATGGTTTAACATTTTTTCTCCCTGCTATAATAAGGTCAAATATGTCTAGTAGCATCATTACAGCTTCATATCTAGTTTAGATCTTTAGAAACAAGCGTGAGCCATTGTTTATGCTTGTTTTGTACCTGAGCAGTGCCATGTTCAGTTCCTGCTTCTGATATTTTATATACTGCAAACAACAAAGATCCTGATCTGCCATAGCATAATGCATCTGCAGATCAAGGTCTTTTTGTTTATTCTACTGATTACTCCAAACAAACTGCACAGACCCAGATCTGCCAGCACATTTTGTGATGGCAGATCCGGGTCTATGCAGATTGCAGTTTGTCTTATTTTATAAGTGAGTATAAATGGTAAATTCTTAGATTTATTCAACAAAGATATGATTTGCAAATTGTATCCTATCATAATAAGAGTTAAATGATACACAGCAAATGAAATAGATGCAAGCTGGACAAGGTACTACACAGTGTCAGTAGATTATACATAAATAGTTTGGTTTCATTAACCATCATCTTTTTGATTATTGTATACTGTGTACACGTCTATAAATTTCAGTAAATGTCGCAGTCTTACTTGCATCATGCATCAACTTGTCTGTATGTCCGTCCTAAATCTGTGCTAGCACAATAGAAAGAAACTATTAGAGCCATGAAATTTACACACTTTGTTATCAGAAGTAGATGGCTTGTTTATATTGCCAAGCCATACATCAATTCTTCAGTTTCTTATAGGTGTATGAACTTTTGGGATTTTTTCAGACAAAAACAATCTTCTTACCTTGAGTTAGCAAAACCCATTTGAGGTTGTTGGTTGGTTGTTAACAGTAGTACATTGAAAACATATTGACTTTGTTATGCTAAGGAGATGGGATAAAAGTACCTTTCCCAAAGACATGCCAAGGCTGTAAATGAAATATACATGTATAATTGTTTGTATGCATATGTAAATGGACTGATTATATTTTAATGTCATTATAGGAATATTTCAGATTTTGAAATTTTTTTGATTGTTTGGTCTAGAGTTGCATGTGAATTTGTCAAATTCAGTGTAGTTTGCTTTAAGTTTTACCTTTACTGGTCATAAATCAGACATGTATATGGGATGGTCTGTTGTCCGTCATCCATAATCAGTCAGTTAGCACAAATTTTCTATTGTTACCCCTCCCAAACTAATTGGAAGATTGCCATGAAACTTTATATACGCATTCATCCCATAGTCTTCTTGGTCCTTGGTGAAAATATTGCTGCTTGGACATCCGGTATGGCCACCATGACAGCCATCTTGTAAATCTTATTACTAGAACAGAAGATCAGACTGACATAGGATTTCTTCACTTGAAGACTTATGATAATGTCTAGTTGGTCCTAAATCAAAATGGTGCTGATCTACCACCATGACAGCCATCTTGAAAATCTTGTTATTGCTGCTTCTTCTGAATGGAAAGTCTTATTGACATGGAGTTTTCACCTGAAGACTTCCTATGATATCTACATGCCCCCAACTGAAAATTGTTCTGATCTGAACTGACCTTGAAAATCTTGTATTCACTGCTCCACACAGATGGATGGTCATATTCAAATGGACTTTTTACCAAAATAACCCCATGTGATATCTAGTTGGAATTAAATGAAAATTTTGTCGATCAGACATCCAGTATGGCTACCATGGCTGCTGTCAGGAAAATCTGTTTTGTCTGCACTTCTTTGATGGATGGTCATATCAGCATGAGGTTTTCACTAAAAGACTTCTTATGGTGTTCAGTTGGTGATGATCTGACATATGATACATCTTAAAAATCTTGTTATTGTTACTCATAAATGGATGGTTATATTGACATTTGGTTTTCACCAGATGTACTGTAATTTCTAGTTTGAATTAAATGAAAAACAATTGCCAATCTGACATCCATTATTGCTGCCATCTTGGCTACTCCTCCTAGATGGATGGTCATATCTACATTGGGTTTTCACCAAAAGACTGCATCAGGTGTTCAGTAGGAGCTATATGAAAATGATGCTGATGTGACATTCATTATGGCTAACAGTGGTTATCTTGAAAATTTTGTTATCACTATTCCTTCTGATTGGATGATCATATTCACATTGGGTTTTCACTAAAAGACTTCTAATAATATCTAGTTTGTCCTAAATAAAAATGGTACTGATCTTACACCCTTCATTGCTACCAATGTAGCTACTTTGAAACTTGGGTTACTCTTCAGAAATATCAGAGATGGTTTCAACACTCAAAGAATTAATAATAGTCTTATGGTCAGTTCTTGGAAATTCATTTTTGGCCATTAGAGCATCAGTCCCATTTAGGGACTCTTATTTTGTGCTACTTTCAATTAATTTCAGTGCTAAGCTTTGTATGCCAACAAAGCTGAAACGGTTGCATGCCACAAATGTTAGACTGCGAAAGAAGTTACTAACTGAGAATGTAACAAAGAAAGTGAACCAGTCCCCAGATTCTCAGGAACTTCTTGTCAAATTACAGCAACAGGTATGGAATTTGCATCATTATAAAGTGGAACAGATTGATTTTCAGAAAATAGAAAGCCTAATTGAGCAAATAATTGTAATAGGTTTAAAAAAATTATGTTTTTCATGGAAAAATATGCAACACAACATAATATGAATACTATTGCATATAAGTGATTAATGATCAATTTGCCATGGTTGCCACATTTTCAGAAATTCAAGTAAGTAAGCATTTATTTTTTTCAGGTCTATAACCCGTACATTCTTTGTCATAAAACTAGGCATGTGACTTGTACATTCTGTGCAATAGCTGTATGTCAATGACCCATACATTCTATGCAATAAATGTAGGTCTATGACACATACATTCTATGCAATAGATGTAGGTCTATGACACATTACATTTGATGCAATAGATGTATGTCTATGACACATTACATTCTATGCAATAGATGTAGGTCTCTGACACATTACATTCTATGCAACAGATGTAGGTCTATGACACATACGTTCTATGCAATAAATATTGGTCTATGACATACATTTGATGCAATAGATGTAGGTCTATGACACATAGATTTTATGCAATAGATGTAGGTCTCTGACACATTACATTCAGTGCAATAGATGTTGGTTTATGATACATACATTCTATGCAATAAATGTAGGTCTCTGACACATACATTCTATGCAATAGATGTAGGTCTATGACACATTACATTCTATTCAACAATAGTGTAATAAAAGACCATCAGAGCATATCTGAAAAATGAAAATCTGCATTAAAATAAATTATCAAAATATATTCACATATAGTGATGTTATATTTTTAAAAAACCTAAGATATTAGGCAGTGGTTCCCATCCTATTTTTGCTGCAACCCTAAAAAATATTTTTTTCTGAGCCTCATGAGCCTGTTTCCACATTTTGGTAAGTTTTCAAAATCCTGGTGACCCTCCACAACTCTCCAGAATGTTTTCATGACCCTGATTTGGGTCATGACCTAGGGGTTAAGAATCAGTGATATAATAATACAATATGATGTCTAAAATGCTTGCTGATTCTTTCTTAAATTAAATGCATGATATAAGAATTATTAGTTCCAACATAATTATGAAATTTGTACAAATTTTTTATAGGAATGTTAAATATAGATCTAAATTCTACATAGAGTAGAGATTTCACTGTAAAGTGAGATTCCATATTTCATCTGTTTACATTATTTCTTCTGCCTATCTCAGTAGCTAAAGTGTGACTTGAACGCCTCGATATAGATCAAACATCTCTGAATTAAAGGACATGTTTGTTGCCAAATAATTTTCCAATATTCAGCCTGTTTTTTTTAAAGCTATATACACTGTATAGATCTTTCTTTTTTCATTCTTTCTAAATGCCAGTTTTGAAAGCTATGCACTGTAATCAGTCTTTCAGAAAAATTCATTGTCAGTGAAGTGAACAGATTTAACAGTTCTTCTTTCTAAAATCTGCTTGTAGCATTGTTATAAGTCATTGCAGTTATGTACACTGCTCATTTTGTTATTTGACTAAAATCATTTGTCATATTTTATCAGCCACACCATTTTTTATTATAAAGGATTTCACTGAATTTATGGAATAAATAGTGTTATGTTTTGGAGAGATTCAAAAATATATTAGTACTATTTTAATCAGCTGTTTATTTGACTGATTTCAATATACTTATCCATGCACAATATCAGTGTGTTGCTTCTAGGGCATTGGAATGTGGAATTTCTGCAGTTTTTATGACCTTGTCACAAATGAACTACTGCAGGGTTCCCATGTGGGTCTGGAAATGTGGAACATGTCTGAAATTTGAAAATTGCTTTGCAAATGTCAGGAAAAATTGAAAAATAACTGAAAAAAAGATTTTGAAAAATTCATAAATTTTCATTAATATTGGAACCAGAATGGGACTGCTCTTTTTGCATTTATGAGAAGTTTTAGCTAGCATACAAAATCTTTTATTGTTTCATCTCTTCACATCTTAATTGCAATTATTAAGTAATTTAGCCCTCATTAGGTCAGTAAACTTGTCACATTAAGTCAGAAAATTTTATTTTGTCTGGAAAGGTCTGGAATCTTTTTTTAAATCTGGCACAGGAACCCTGCTACTAGTTGTGCCAACAAAATATTCCTTATAGTTCAAAAATATGGAATATTTCTCTCAATTTGATGTGTAATGTGACTTGTGTATTGAGGTTTTTTGCATCCATGTTGCTCAGAAACTTCATGTTATACATGTTTTCAAGGACAACCAAAGCTTATCAGCAATGTGATCTATGATATGTAGGGTTTACAGGTAATAATCTGTTGGATTTTGATAATCAAGCAATCTAACTGGATATGATAGATATAACCTGTTTTGGTCCTTCACTCATAGTTGAAGATATAGTCTGCCAACAGAAAACATCAAAAAATCTGAAGCCAATTTTGCCTTTTTTGAAAGACATCACAAAGAACAATTTCTAGAATGTTTAGACAGTTCAGCGTATTTAGAGGGGTTAATCAGGCATCTGGATCTCAGACTGGGGAAGAGGGTTTTGATTCTTATGGCAGCAGAGTCTTTGCTGCCATTGAAAATAGTGAAATATGATATCATGTTCCAAGCAAAGTGAACCAAGAAATAGCCATTCCTTTAATAAAAAAAAAGAATAAAGGAACGATGTGTGATGCATGTATCAAACCAAACAAGAATAATGCAGTCCAGGACATGATGTACAAATGATCAAACTAGTTTTTTTAAAGAACAAGTAGAAATTAAATAATGTCATGTTTGTAAGTAAGCAGGTGACACAGCATTGCATCATAAAGTAAGCAAGTGACATAGCATTGCATCATAAAGTAAGCAAGTGACATAGCATAGCATTGTAGAGATGGGCACTGAGTATTGATTAATTTTATTCAACCTTTTTGACCCTAAGTCAGCAAACTATTTGACTTATTTGTTTGCAAGTATAGCCCTCCTAAAAAGTTCCTTTTGGGGAATTGGTCTTTTTTGACAAATTCTCTACATAACACTACAGTGTCCTTGCAACCAGAATGGTTCAGCTTTACCTGAGTACACTTATTTTGTGATAGATAGTTGATTACCTTCATTAAGGTAGTCTGCCGTTGTTATGCATATAACTTTTTTCTTTTCATGAAAACACAATGTTCCATTATATTAATAGCATTATGTGACTTTGTCAGTTTTGAGATGACTTGTATTTTACATACCTATATATTCACTTATAAGTTGAGTCAAACAACAAACCAAAAAGATCCTGATCAGCTGTAGAATTATGTGTCTGCAGATCAGGATCTATGATGTTTGTTCTACTGATTACTCCTAACAAACTCACAGACCCAGATCTGCCAGCACATTATGCAATGTCAGATCTGGGTCTGTGCACTTTGCAGTTGGACTCGACTTATAAGCAAGTATATAGGGTAGTCTAGCCCTTATATGTGATAGCTCCAATGATTTCATTTTAATTTCTCAATCAGGAGATGAACATTTCTGTATCCTAACATGCAGAAGATATGTGAAGTTTCAGGACATATTACAATAGTTGCTACAAGATAAACATCACTGCTATTATTTGCATTTTACTTCTTCTGTTGAGTCTGGCTTTTCCTAGTTAAGTGGGAAGGATAATTTTCTTGTTGCATTTAAATGCATCAAAAACATTTCTTTGTCATCAAGGGTTGACAAATTTGGAAAATACAAATTATATAAATTTTTGGAGAAAAAAAATGAAATCCTAATATTTTTTCTGTTTCAGTTTGACAACATGGCAGAACAGAAAATTGTCAGAAAGCTTTGTCTGATGACAAACATGTACAAAAATCTCACAAGACTTACAAACCACATGGGACTAGATCACTTAAGTGGTAAGGATAAAGCATTATATAATAGAATGAACTGTACAAATTCCTGACCTCTTTTTGTTTGGCTTTTCATTACTTTGGGACGAGTGTCATAGAAAAAATTACATAATTTTCCTCTTGACATTTTTTAATAAAACTTTATATAGATACCCAGTATAATTGCTTAATTTTATCTTTGCCAGCTATGGTTTGTATCCATTACCCACCTCTACAGATTTAGAACTGCTCATGAATATGGTATAACTTAAAATAAAGAGTTTCTTCTTTTTAACACTGTTCCAGAGAACTATATAAGTGACCTGCATTATATATCAGCTCACATTATACTGAGGTATTTCCCAGCAAGGTTTACATGCATTAGATATCAGCTGACATTATACTGAGGTATGTCCCAACAAGGTTGACCTGCATTATATGTCAGGTCAACTTGTACTGACATGTCCCAGCAAGGTTGACCTGCATTATATATCAGCTCAACTTGTACTGACATGTCCCAGCAAGGTTGACCTGCATTATATATCAGCTCAACTTGTACTGACATGTCCCAACAAGGTTGACCAGCATTATATATCAGCTTACCTTGTTCTGTGGCATGTCACAGCAAGGTTGTGTCATGACATAAAACCATAAAATAGGAGATTTCATGATGAGATACCACGTTATAATTGACTGTCATTAGCTAAGAACTAAACTTATGTGAAAAAATTAAGTAGAAATAATAAAACAAGCTGTCCAAGTTATCTGGATCCATGACAATTACTGCATCACAAGAGGGGCTGCGGGATATAGTGAGGACCATACCATATTGATCTGGGATTAATTATGCATAATGAGAGTGGCTGCAGTGTATAGTGAGGACTACACCAATAATGATCCAGGACCATTACTGCATCACAAGAGAGGCTCTGGTATATAGTGAGGACCACAACATAATGATCCAGGACTATTACTGCATCACAAGATGTAGTGATGGCCACACT
>JAECUM010001668.1:0-10109 GCA_016617855.1 Megalonaias nervosa | reverse complement strand
ATATATATATATATATATATATATATATATATATATATATATATATATATATATATATACAGAGAGAGAGAGAGAGAGAGAGAGAGAGAGAGAGAGAGAGAGAGAGAGAGAGAGAGAGAGAGAGAATAGTACTCAAAAAATAATTATTTTATGCACAATCCATTTAGGATTTTAGACAACTGAAATTCAAACTTTGACAACGATGATTCAGTGAACATATATAGTGTGATATAAAAGTGTTGCAAAATCAATTAAATTCGGCAGTGTGGTAGGCAGCATCAGGTCGTGGTTAGACAATACTGTCATCTTATTGATATACAAGGTTAGTAAAATTAATCGGTTCCATATCTACTATCAGATACCAAAACCATTGACAGAAAACAAAATTCCATTACCTGGTGATATTTTAATCGACCATTAACTCATGATCTTTTAATGATGCAAACAATACTATAGATCTGAAAGAATTTAATATAATATGTAATAACTTGAATATTCCATGTCCACATTACTGGATCTCTCTCTCTCTCTCTCTCTCTCTCTCTCTCTCTCTCTCTCTCTCTCTCTCTATATATATATATATATATATATATATATATATAATTTATTATTGAAAAATGATCATGAAGAAAATGTTACCGTAAATCATGGTTTTAGAAAACCTACACCAACAATTATAAGAGATGAGTACATTACAAAGGTAAATATAACCGCAGAACCCGAACAGTTATACACTGGTGAAAAATGTCTCGTGCAATGTTTACAAGTGACAAGAAAAGGACTGAAGGTGTATTATTTCTACAAAGATGGCAGCGAAGAAACAGAGGCAGGAATATCTAGATCAAGTCATGGTATGGCGTCTTATATGATATGTATTTTAGGTGACCAAGTAAAAAATGGAACGTCTATTACGAAGTCTGTTGTAAATGTAAGTTTGAGTCAAAAAGAATACTACTGGTATAAAAAGATTTCAACAGCGTTTAAGCCACATATTTCTGATTGGAAAGCTTGGTTTACTATTCAGTTGGTGATGATGGTGGTATATGCATTGCCAAGTGAGAAGGTTACGCAAATCGGTTACAATTCGGTCGGTTAGAATAGCAGTTTACTAAAGTCATCAGTTGTATTTAGTCTAGGAATAAATGCTGCCATCAATACTGATATAGTAAATTATGGGATTCCAGCACATGATAAACAGTCGGTAAGAGATCGTCGAGAACAGATTAAGAAAGTAAATGATAGAAAAGAAGAGAATGTGAGTACACATTATCTGGACAAGAGGGACAAATTGGCAAACGTGTTGAATTTAATTAGTCTACGTATGATCTATATAACATAAATCACGAAACAAAAACAAACTTTTATAATTATGACAGTATTTGCAAGAGCTTGTTTACTTTACATTTGGAGAGACTTTTCTAGGAGCGCTTTTCTTTGTATTTTTTTTGTTGCCGTGTCTACGACTTTCCTGAAAACTGCAAAGGATAAACCAATTAATGTTTTATGAAACGAAGTAATATGATAAGCTAACACGGAAACAATTAGTTTAGGTGATTTAAAAGCAGGCCTATTGCACTGTCCATGATACCATACAATCAAATGATGCATCTGCTTTTTTATTAAAATAAATCAATCAGACAGTTGACAACATTTTCATTAAATGAACGTATTTTTCCTACCTTTGTCCCCACCACCACCATAACCACTTGTTCTACCATTTACTCGTGTCAAACCTTGTTTAAACACTTCCTATATCAAATGAAATTCAGCGCTTACAGGTGGTTACATCTTTGAAGTTTAAAGATGTTTAAATGTGAGCTAGAACAAATAAATCGAAACTACCTGACATTTCAGATATGGAAATTAATCATTGATAAAGAAATTTTACCATAAGGCGTTTGCATCTCCCCAATGTTATTTCCCCTTACTTCCTTGGCAACAACGATAAACCAGATGCATTGATGAATCGGACTCGGATTGTTTTCAGGTAGGGTCATATTGTTTAAAAATGACAAACATATAATTTAGTGTGACAGATTAGGTCAACCCAATCCTACCTCTTTCTTAGGTTACGTATATTTATATGGTCAGCCTTTGAAAGTGAGATAAATTTAAGAAAAAGGGAGTTAGGTGAGCGTGTTGTGCTGCAGAATGAGTTTAACCTTCTGAACTTCGATTCTGGAGTTTGGTAAATAATACAAAGAAAATTTTCTTATGCTACGTTAATACCACTCGTTAATATATCACATTTTTGGTACCAACGATGAAATAATCCGATATCAACAAAGGAAAAGAAAATTGTTCTTTTACTGAGTTTGTGCTCTCCCGTGAATGACTGGATATTTCAAATAAAATAATTGTATTAATTCACTGGAGTGAATTGCAATAAATAATTTCACTGCGGCTTCGATAACAAGGTAACTGTGAGATTCAAAGTTATTATTAAATGCTTACGTGGTCGAGTGCTACTTTACAATGAACTGGGGAAGAGACTTATGTAACTGTTTACATTTTCTGTGCTAATTATCACAAAACACAGTACCACATAAAGAGCGGACATCGCGAGATCCAATAAGAAATCAGCTACTTCAGCCTGTTATACAGTGCGTCCTGATAGCCAATACAATTGAGCATAAAATAAAAGGAAAATATTCTGCGAGTGACTAATGAATATAGTTTTGGTGTGTGAAAACTGAAATATTTTCACCCAATCGATGATATATATCTGTTAATCACTCGTTTCAAGCAAATATCCTCTATTTATTTAATTGTAAAGATGACTTTATGATACCTAATTAATTCAATAAAATTTTAAAGAATGATTACTGGACGCAGAAGTTTGAGTAAATCTAGAGAAGTTGCCGATAATGGAGGACATATGTCGGTTCTGATTTTCATTAATATGGCTCAGCAATTCCCAAATATAATTTTTTTTGTGACTGGATATTTGCATTCTTTGATTCGGAAAAATTGCCTGGTTCTATAAATTTTGTCGGTTGAGACACCAGCATTTGTCGACATTTTTTTGTTAAGAGAGGTTAGTGTATTTACTCCTATTGGCTGACATTTGAATCATGCTAGTCACTGAGACAGGGGGCAGATTTATATCGCCAGATACCCCCAATGTAACGCGGTCTGTCTGCGTTACAATAAAAAGACTGGCGTTTCTCAGCATAAATTTGGTTTTTCGTTGTTGGAAGCGTGATGGATTCCTCGGGTTTGCTCCATTTTAATAAGGCGACGTACAGCAGGTTTAGTCATGTTACGGTTTTATTTGGCATTCGAAGACTTCTACATGTATGTAGGGATGTATGTAGGGTAAATGGAACACATCGTGACAGTCTTTACCACTGTGATTGTCGCCCTTTGTTTTCTCCGCAGTGTCTTTAGGCTGCCGACTTAAATGACGGCTGACTTACGGTTACTATTTATTGTTCAATAAAGTAGTTCCAGAAGGTGGGCAAGAAAATTTGCAAGTTTGCCTCCAATCAAAAACGGGATTACTGCGATATGAAGAAATATATGAAGTCAGTGCCCATCCCATTAAATGAATGAAAAACCGTTTCTAATCAGAATCGTGTGGTAGTATTTAATTCGGAAAACACTGATGTGGGTAAATTAAAAGAAATAACTCTGTAGTCATGTGAAAAGAACAGAAAAAAAAAAATCATGGTGTCCAAGTTCGCCAAAACGGACTTGGGTAAACAAACGGTGGATAGATGATTTCGGTAAGATCCACGCATATTTAGAAATTAGAAATAAGATAAGTCACTGCTTACACGGATCATCAGAAAATAGCAATTAAAAAAGAATATATAGAATATCTACAGACTGAAACATAGACTCAGACAATGGTCATCATTAACATTGCCACCTTCATGTCTTTTACACTCTTAGGGTATCATAAACATTGATATGTTTATATCTATTACATCCTTATGAGTGTCATGAACATTGACATGTTGATATCTGTTATAATCTTATGTGTATCATGAACATTGACATGTTCATATCTGTACACTCTTATGAGTATCATGAACATTCACATGTTTATATGTTACAATCTTATGTGTATCATGAACATTGACACTTTCATATCTCTTGCAATCTTATGAAAATCATTAACATTGACATATTTAAATCTGTTACAATTTTTTGAGTATAATTAACATTGACATTTTCATATCTATTACAATCGTTACGAGTATCATTAACATTGCTACCTTCGTATCTGGTACAATCTTCTGAGAATCAAATCATTCAAGAACATAATGGAAACCATGTAAATCCTGATAAGAACAATAATTCTTCTTGTATATATGGATGAAAATCCTTCAACATTACACTTCATTTAACGTCCATATCAAGCGATTCAACCAAAACTCATAGTTGTAAATGAAAATAGATTAGTTTTATAATAAAATCAGTTATAAACTGTATAATATGAAACATTTTTGACTGACAGCTAATTTGCAGTGGCCATAAATATGGGAATTAAAATGGTAACATATAAGAAGACAACGGTGCAATAAATTTGCTGGATTTTTACTGTTTGTAAATGATAGAAAGGAAGTGCTGCTATTCATTTGATGGCAGCAATCTCTGATTAACAACACAGTATCTGTCAAAGGTAGCAATACAGTTGCTTGGAGTTTGTTAACGGATGTTCAGTTATTAAATGTGTCATGGAATATAGACCACTGGTTGGCACATGGAGGCAGTATATAAGCCTGTTGATTATCAAGAATGTCGGATCAAGATTAATTCAACCAAGGAATTCAACCCAATTAAAATGCACCCAGGTTTTAGAATGCGATGTTCCGATAAGATAATGTTTATCAAGAAACATCAAAATTAAGGAACAAGTGATGGTAGTCTCTTGGCATATTACTGAAGGGGCTTAATGTATGACGTAGGAACACTATATGCATTCGCGGGTGGTAATAATTAATCTCTCACGCCCCAGTTCACCATATTATCCACTAAACATGTTGTTCAAAGGCATGAGTGCGTCAATTATCTTAAATGTTGCTGAGTTACACGTGTACTTCATAAAGATGATATACCGTGATGGAAAAGGGATATTACATTTTTATTGTATATTTAATTCGAACTATCTATCAAAATACGGCTTCTACTTCCAAGTGGAATGAAGACAACATGCAAGGAGTAGTGCACATCTAAGTTTTGCTACGAATGCTTTAAAACTTGGTTTCGATGCAGTTCCCGTACGCACCGCACTGTAACAATGACGCAGCAAAACGGGGAAGATCTGAGTGTCAATACCCATAAATTTGCTTTATAATAACATTATCCTTACGACCTTTAGACACGATGTAGGCACGGTGTTTGACACTGTCTTTGTGACATTCAGATACGATGTAGGCACCGAGTTTGACACTGTCTTTGTGACCTTTAGACTATTTAGGCACAGTGTTGTATATTGTCCTTGTGATCTTTAGGCACGATTTACTGACATTTCGGTCATAAGACTTATTGGTCCATGAACGTGTGGGCCGTAAAACATTTCTGACCCAGACGTTTCGGCCCTATATTTTAATATTATTTTACTTTATTTTAACAATAATTATCTAAGATTTTTTAAAAATATTTTTAATATTTTATGATAAAATTTAAAAAAAGGAACATGATTAGAACTAGTTAAACTAATATTATTAAAACTATGTGTTATTATTAGAGGAAAATTAATGAACGATTGGAAAACAAACTATCAGACATACCTCAATGGGTGAAAACCAGTTTGGCGATTTAGCAAAGATTTTCCAATACATGTTTAAATTAATAAATATGTAAAGGTGATGAATATCTAAGTTCAACATTTATTGGACAATTATATAGCAAACAATTATATAAACAAAGACCTGTGAATCACTTCACCACACACTTCACAAATACAATATCTATCAGTTATATAACAACTACGTATTTCATACGGTGTTGTTTCCACTGTCAATTTGTGCAATTTCCATCCGGAAATCTAATGTTTTCAACTCTCCACAGTTGTAATTACGAATATGAATAAGGCATATGAATGCCTTCTAAATCTTTCCGTCCAAGTGTGCGTGCACTTGACGTCTACATCAAACGACGGAGTGTTCTGACACGAGTTGGAAGGTGAAGTTCTGCAGTTTAGCCTCACTCAGGAGGAATCAGTATGTAAAACATAAGACCGGCCCTGTCTGTCTTGTCGTTAATGCGGTGGTGCTACCATGAAAAATAAAAACATTAATATCACAAAACGTTCAACAAAATATAATTAATCAGAATACCGCGCAGTAGATTACAACAATTTCTGTTAGTCAATAGTTCTCGTAACTTGTAAAACAGTGATATTCAAGATTATTGGTACTGGCAGAGAGGCAGTTCATTATATACTATTCCAGGTCTTGCTTTTTTTATTATATTTAAAACTTCGTTTGAAACTTCAAACGATGGTTAATAATTTTTAAGTCTTTTAATTAGCAAATAGCACAAAAGACTAGAATGACCGCGGGCAGAAAAGAAAGCCCTGTTAGTCGATAGTTGTTGCATGATACCGGTTAAGTCCCACAATTAGCTTATACCGCAAGAAACTAGAACGACACCTCATGCCGATAACAAAATCCCCACCATTTACGAGTTGTCTTTATTATTAATTCTAAGCAGCTTTTATAATTATCAAGAGAAGAGTAATGCGTTTTAATTGATTTCATTGGCATATACTACAAAGACTCGAAAGACACCTACCTAGTACTGACAAAGAACCCAGCACCATTTGCGTTTAGTCTTATTTATTAATAATTGCTCAAATGCTTCATCATCATTTTGCATTAACCAGTTTTTGTTGGAAACAAAATTAATCATATATGTTGCATTTATTTCATCACAAAGTAAGATAAAGGCCTAAACTTACTCGCTTGTTGGGGTCGAATCATCTATTTACTTATGGCCGAAGTGTCGTAGGACCGATATATCATTTTGCCTTAGGCACGATGTGGGCACCGTGTTTGACACTGCTTGCCTTTTGGCACAGTCTGAAATTATTACTGAGAGCACGACGCCAAAACGAAAGTTTGTGTTGACCTTTTTGATTGATGAATCGATGAAGGATAATTAATAATGCGAAATGACAGAAAGCAAAGATGTATACAAAACTGACTGATATCATCGTCATTGCTGTTATGTAAGATAAACAAAGAAACAAAGCAAACAAAAACAATGATAAAACTGAAGCAAAGCAGTACAAACACTAATAGGGTGCGCCGGTAGTTTGTAGCTGAATAGAAAGCTGCACAGTTATACTCTTATATTTGTGCTTTTAGTATGTAGAGTCGAGTAGTTTGTACTTTTAGTATGCAAAGTCGAGTAGTTTGTACTTTTAGTATGCAAAGTCGAGTAGTTTGTACTTTTCGAACTAGTAGTACCATGGCAGTCTTCTAGTTCAAACGTATGAATGAATCCCATAACGCGGAGATCACGTGTTCTCTCTCAACACCACACACACAATACATGCAATAAAACCTGACAAATGTTTCAGTTCTCGATCCATCATATATAAAGGTTAGGGAGCCTGAGAAGTAATGTACGCTATGCTCGCAAACACTTGGATAAGGGACTACGTACTAATCTTGAAGAACGCTATAACTCAAACCCAAGAAAAGAGCAACCTCAGGCAACCCTCTCCTGATAATATCGGTACAGAGACGATTAGGGACATAATGACGTTCTTTTAGATGAAGTTAGGGTATGTGTTCACAAAGACAATGCGTGTTATACATGTGGCAGGTGTCACTAATCGGGCTTCTGCAACCAACATCGATAACTTAACATGAATGTAGGGTATATTAGTACATAGACCTTTTCTGTTGAAAAACAATACTGTTGGCCACCATACTTTTTTGTGAAAGGTCTCGCTTACCATACATATAGAGTGAAAGTGATATCTGTATACAAATAGTTCTTTAGAACATTTCAAGGGGGCCGCTGTAAGGAGAGTGTATGATTGAAATTTTCAGGGTTTGATGCCAATCCAGGCATTCCGGGTTTGCTGCCTCTGTGTGTCCTTTGGAAAGGCACTTAGCTCATATTCTTGCCATTCTATAGTCAGTTCATTCTGTTGAAAAAGAAAACAAAAACAACAATAGCAACATTACTGACAAGTATAACAGTTTAATAAGATTTCACATTGACCTTGACATAGTGTTTTTCAATAGCTTGAATTTGAAAGCAATGTATATCTCACACACAAGACTGTTCTAAATTTGTATCTCACTGTAACAAATATTAAAATGTATTTAAACAAATTGATGAAAATTATGGAAAGGTTCATTAAAACAAGGGCCAAATGTAAGATAATACGGGTGAAGTAACATTGTGGTCCACCTGGGCAATTGGAAGAGCCTGGCCCAACATTAATGTAAGAGAATGAACCACCGGCCCGAAAGTGAGTTCAAGAACAAGTAGTGAACTGCTTTTAGTTCAAGAGTGAGCAGGTGTCAAGGATTTATATTTGTTCTTTATCCTGATGCTGCTACAAGTACTAGTGCTACAACATACAAATGCGATATAGCGTTAACGGTAACAGTAGTAGCAGCAGCAGCAGCAGCAACAGTGCAATGGTTCGACCGAGAGAGAAGAAGCATTTGGAGATTGCTTATCCATATTGCGTCTTACATTCGAGATTATTGTTCCTATGGTGAACAGAGGGCAGATTTAACTCAGGACGAATCACGGTTGTTTGTAACAGAAAGTCCATTACATGAAGGAGGTTTTCAAACTTATATTTATGCCTCAATTGTAGCTTTTATTTTATGTAAAACAATATATATATATCATATTTCTTTGAAAATAGACTGTCTGGACGCTTTTAGATATATATGGTAAAAGTAACCTGTAAAATTGTTTTCACTTAAATTCTGGCGATTGTGCGCTTGACTTACAATTTTATTATTTAATGATAGTTTATGCAAAAGTCGTTCCGGAAACTTAGAAGTGATAATTGCAAAACTTAAAGAATGTACGGCAACTATGTTGAAATTCTGTTGACCTTCATTCTCGACACTAATAATTACGTATTTATCATGGCAAACACAGCAATGGCGAACTGTGATCATTATTCATAGGCACAATTGACCTCCTTATGTTCACCGATATTATGATACAAAATATATTTTCAGACTATATTGCAACAGGTGCTTCCTTATCACAGTAATTGTTTACTTGCCTTTTAGCAACAGAGAGCACCCTCGAGTATTAGCAGGATAAAAGCTTGTTGTTAAACTAAAAACAAATGATTTACAATTTCCGTGTCTGCATCTGTTTTTTTCTTCAGAATATGGGTTAGTGTTACATTGGAGTCTTTAATCGAATAAGCTGGTGTAACCCCACTTCCTGAGATATTTCATTCAAGTTGTTGCCATATCAATCATGTATTCTTTAAAACTTGTTATCATTTTAAGCCGATTGTGTGGCATACTTTCAACTGCTTTTACAACAAACATTCGACAGCTCATGTTACAACAATACTAATGTGTCAGTGCTATATATTTGACACTTGAAAGATAATTGTGACTTAGTCGGGCTTGAAAATAAAAGATGCTAAAAAATGCAGCTTCAGCAAATAGTTGTTAGCGTAGGCCGAATGTTGTTTTAGCTGAAAGATAAAGGCATAAGTTTGACACATATATCGTGCCATTTCAGGTGTTGACGTCTGGTGGCCTTGATGATGGAGGAAACCCGGGAATCCAAAGGATGCTACAAGCCGTTAATCGGCAGCTACTTATATCTGGACCAATGATAGAACCCGAGAACTAAGAGACTAACAATCCGGAATTGAAGAAAGTAGAATCAATAAAATCCGGTTCTTTTCTTCCCTTTTCTAATCCCTCTCCAGATTGAGATAGAAGAATATGAATTTTATAACTTCACAAACCCTTCAGAATTTATTTCTGTTTGCAGTCTTTATGGTAATTCTAGTGGAAATGTCACAGTCAACGTAATGTTGTTCGATTGAACGTCACTTTCTGGATTAAATATTGTCTTAATTCACGAGAAGATGAACGCTTAAATAAATGAAGAAATCGCAATATATATATATATATATATATATA